>BMAV01027718.1:527975-544090 GCA_019973955.1 Trichonephila inaurata madagascariensis
GCACCACTGTAATGTTTCCTATCTATTTACCAGTGGTGTAACGGAGAATGTTAGGATCCTTCCTGAAAGTCAGGTTTTGCCTTTAATATTTTATGAATTGGGTAAGTACGTATTTAGCGTTAGTCAGGCTTTGGGCCCCTAGAGTACTCCCCACCCCCGTGATGCGGGGGTGTACGTTACGCCACTGAAATGTAGACACTTCAAGACGCTCTATTCCTATGCTATAAACAGTCTCCCGACAATGCGCATTCAGTTGCTTTCTCTCAACGCTCCATCAACCCGTGCTTGATTGAAGACGAAACTTTTAAAGACAGTGAGATTATGAATAATTTGATAGATTATGAAGACGGACAAGAAGAACCGGATTCTTTGAGTGTGGATAAAAATATGCAGGGATACAGCTTTCCAACAAATTTAAATACATTTTCTTAAAATAAATACCAATTAAGAAAGGAGTATAAAATTCCAAAAAGGGCTTCAATCATGTATATCTGGTTATCGCGACATTTACAAGCAACTGACCTCCCGACCTTCGACCAAAAACTTATCTCTTACTTTATGTTGCCAAAAAGTAAATCAATTGAAATTGTACCTTCAAGTGACGAAAGCAATTTTGAACTTATTCATTACAGGGCTTTTGATTACGATGAGTACCAATGATTTATGTATGTGCATTTTGAAAACTTATCCGTGTATACAATGAGAAACTATATGTTTTTAAAATGTTTCCATGTATAATATTTAATTATTTATTTTGTTATGGAAGTATTCTTACATAAATTTCGTAAATAATTGGCATATTTTATAAATGCGACTTTTTTTATGCGGTCCCTATCCATCGCATAAAAAAAGTTTTTTGTAGTATTTCCACGAATTAGTTCATTATATGTAAGAATTTATGAAATTTTTGAATATTTTTTTTTTGTGCATTTTTTTTATGAGGTCATTATCTACCGCACAAAAACAGGTTCAACTGTGCATATATATATATACGTAACAGAAACTGATTTGTCACATTTTAAAACAAAAATGTCTACTGAAGCTTTTTGCAATGTTTGTATGCTAAATTTAAAGACATATTGATAACGTACTAAAGAAAAATGTTGAAAAATGAAATGTAAACGATAAATATTCAGTAAGATAAGAACTTAAATCGAAAATATTTTTTATTGCACATGTGCATAATATATAAATATTTTTCCTTTTAAAACTTTACTAAAATAACACTTCATGAACAAATTATTTTAAATAAATTTTCGTCCTCCTAGGGGTGACCATTTTCACTTTCCTATTAAATGGTTGTAAAAAACTATGAATTTAATCACAAATGTAGTCATTCAAGCATATTTAAGGTCATACACAATTCATTTTCATCCATTGGTTCAGTTAATTTTATTTGCATCTCTTGAGTGGGTGAGATGCAATGAGAGTTATATTAACTTCGCACTATAAAGCTTCACAAGAGCTATTGGCGACGGACCTCTTAATTTTGAACGATGGTCAAGTGACGAGGACGACATATTAACCAGCAACCCCTTTCCTAACTTCTCCACCACACCATCGGGAGGACGTTTGAGGATATTCAAATGAAATTTTCGTATATAACGGGAAATATTCTTTATATATAAGTTTTCCTAAATTACTTGGAACAAAATTTTGAAAGGAAAAATACCGATATAATTACACATGAGGAATAAAAATTATTTTCTCTTAAAGTTTTTATCTCACTGAATATTTATCATATTTACATTTTCTTTTTCAATATAATGTTCTGGTACAGAAGTGTCAAATATGCGGTCCTGAAATAGGAAAGAAAATAGCAGAGAAATGACTTCATGTGTAAGGACGGGAACATTATTTTTTTCTTATTCTTTTATACATGTTAATCTATGAATATCGATTTATTTTGCGGTCCACTTTAAGTTAAAAATTGTTTGTTAGGCCCAAGTTAGCCCTTGATTTTGAAACCCTTGTTCTAGTACGTTATCAATATGTATTTAAATTTCGCATACAAACATTGCATAGACATTTTTTAGTGTGACAAATCAGTTTCTGTTTTTTTTTCATGAAAAACATTTTCTTTTTCTTTTTCAACTTGTTAGTGATCCCCTACATACGCGAATCCCGATAAGATTATTAAAAATTGCGTTTTCAAGCACGTTTTTAACATATTGGAGTTAACGAAATATTTCTTTCTATAGGTTTCAAGAAATTCAAAAAGAAATGTGTTTAAAATTCAAGCTGACACATAACTTTTGGCTAGGTGGTACACTTGATATAATCATCGCATTGCAAATTCTTTATATTCAAGGATCCTTTTGATCATATTTATATTATCTGTATTAAAAATATAAACATTCTTATTTTCTATGTTCCTTTTCACTAGTCGAAATATTCCTATTAAAATCTTAGTTTCTTTTATACTACAGATTTTCATTTAATGAAATTAAATACGAATTAAAAAAAAATATTTTAGATAAAAAAATGCAGTAACCCACAAGTTTGATACATATGGTACAACACATAAGTTTAAAATTAAAACGATTTATTGGAATGGTTGAATAAAGAAGGATGACGAAAACTCGTTCTCTTGGATCAAGTGAAACATAACATTAAATATCTTCAAGTTAAAAAGAAATAAATTTAATAATCAAAATGTCAATTTATAAAATGATTTTCTTAATGAGTGATGAATAACCCCAAAACCCATGGAGTAAAGATCAAGATATATGAGACATCTATTCAAATGTCAACATATCATACATATATGTTGACATTTAAACCATACACGTCACCATCATTGCATTATTACTTAGAATATGAACACAAAATTATGGCATTCCGTATTTACACAAGAGCAAAAAGCTGTAAAATGTTTTATAGTGAAAATATACTTAACTTTTACTCTCTATAGACCCCTCCCCCACTTTGGTAGTCATTTCCACAAAACCTGTTCTTAGTGGAACTCTAATCAACAAAAGAAACGTGCTTGTCAAATTTCAACTCTGTATGTGTAATAGTTCCGGATTATAAACATATAATTTATAGTACGCTGCGGGAAAATTCTACAGTGTTGAAAATACATCAAATTCAAAAGTAAGTATTCGTTTGTATGCTCGTAAGTACGTACTAGCTCTATTTTTACGAATTTTTAATTGAGAATTTCAAAGTTAAATATAAATATCTTATGATGTATTTAAATTCGTTATCACACGCAATATAAACAAGTATACCCAAGTCATTTAATTGCAAGTTATAAAATTTAAAAAAAAATGTGAATATATAGTATTTTTAGAACTACAAAACTCGATGCATAAGCTCATGCATACTTCTTGCTTTTATTTAAAGAAATTCAAAACTCCTGAAACTTCGAAGAAAATTCCCTTTCTCATCTCTTTTAATTCCTGAATTTAGTAATGAAGCGATCGTCTGTATCTGGTGTATTTCCTTCAGCACTAAAACTAATGGACCATGTTTTCAACGTAAAACATTACTTGACAAACGAGTCCTCATTTAATTAACCCATTATCATACTCTTTCCACAGAATAATTGTAATCTAATATTTGGGCTAAGGTCTTTTCATGAAGTTCGTTTCGAGGAATTGCTTTTATTACTAAGTTCCTTTGGTTGTACCTGTGTTGCTTATTAGAAACCGTCGTTGAGCTGTTTTGGTATGTCTTGTAACTTGGTTCATTGAAGCTATCGGTGAAATTTGGAATAATCTTGAGGAAAAGAGTTGTTTTTCATTTAATATTATTGGATCAATGAATCCCTTACTGAGATAAATGATAAATCATTTTTCAACAAAAGGATAGTTCCCAAAATGAAATATAGTTGTATTTATTAGTACAGAGGAGGGAAATCATTTTACCATTAGAGGTCACATATTCATTAGGCAAAAATAAAGAAAAACGCTTTAATTTTTTCAATTCCTACTATTAGTTCACGCGCTGTCTTGATACATATTTATAGATATACATCTTGCTCTAATTTTTAATCGTTAATAAAATACTTTTTATTCATCCACTCAAGTTCAAATACATTTTTTTAAACTTGTAGTAGATGACACTTGATGTTAATACATTTTTAATATTTTTTAAATATTAATTCATTAATTAAATTTAATTAATTAATAAATAATCAAAACTAAAATAATAGTCCAACACCATATATGAAAAGGAAAATCGCTCGTTGTTCCCCTGTAGCGCATTGGGTTTCTAATCCAAAGGTCGTGGGTTCGAATCCCAACTGGGATCGCCTAATTTCTGAGAATGCGATTTCTTTTAACTATATATATACTGTTTTATTGGAATAATTAAAATTAATTAATGAATATAAATATAGTAACAAACAAAAATAATAATCCAACACCATACATAGAAAGGAAAATGGAAAATTGCAAGGAAAATTCTTTTTTATTTTGCCACTTAATATTGTGATTATGTGTGTGTCATATGTATATACATATTTATATTAATTGTAATTATTTTATAAAAAGTAACTAAAATAAATTTTTTCTTTGCTGATCTATGTAGGAATTGACTTAATTTTTTTATATCACTTATTATATTCATGTACAAAAAGCGTATGTACACGTGAATGTATTACACGTATAACAGACGTAAATACGCTTATTGTGATGATGCTTTTCTTTTTTCGATTTTTGAAGTTAAGTTTGCAGAGATTTGCCTTCTAAATTGAAGAATTTACGTTCTGTATGCCTCAAATAGTTTTTATTTACATTTACGCTTTATAGTGGTTAGTGACGCTGACTACTGTGTAGTTGAGCCTGGGTTTGAATTCCGGAGAAGGTATGGATGTTTGTAATTGTATAATGTCTTTAGTGCAGGGGGGGGGGGCCTCTAAATAGCCATCGAGCCGCAAGTCCTCTTTTGATGTTGATGGCAAATAAAGAGTGGTGGAAAGCACCTAATTATCCCCAGAGGTTTCTTCTTAAGAATTGGTGCAGCCGAGCCAAGTCACACTGTCACTTGTATGGTGCTCAAAGCTAAGGTTAAGGACAGGCATAAATCTAGCACATTTCCACGAATAATTTAGTGGGCCTTGATCTGATGTTACTGTCGATCAGGTGAGATAAGTAACAACAAAACAACGAAATTTATTTCATTTATGTTATTTTAATTTACGTTTTGTGTCATTCATGTAATTAAAATTGCACTGCACAACAAACACACCATTTTATCTTTCACGGAAGTGAAAAAAAAAAAAAAATCTAACTCCGGCTTTGCTTTAAATGTTTCATTTTCTTCATTTAACTTCTTTTTCTTGCAGTTTGACGAGACGGGTAAAAGATATTTATATAAGCTTAAGAAATTGTTTACACTTTCTTGAAATACAATAAAAGAGAATTTTAGTAAAACTACAGAATAATATAACAACAACACAAAACTCTATGATTACGAGCATAGTATAGTGACTGGAGAAGATCAGTGGTCATAGTTATGAACTCGGGGACGGTGTTGTTGGGTCTCGGGTTCGAGTCCTGGTCACTGAAAAATCGGCATTGAGAAGTGATAGCGCAGTATAAATTATCCCGGCTCAGATTCTTTTGTTCTGATGTGGTCAGGAAGTTAGGAGAGTGGGATATCACACAGGTCAGATGTCGTCCTTGTCACTTGACATGGGCTTACAAATTACGAGGTACGTCGTCGATAGCCTTCTTGTTGCTTTAGGGAGAGTGTGACGTTAATAAACACACACACACACTCACTAGTAAGACGAAGGCATATGTTTCAAAAACGACAAACCACTATTTTTTTTAAGAACATTAATAAAAAGAAAATAATTTTTATTTAGATATCAGGTAGCATATCTCTGACTGTCTTGTCATTTTGCACTAGGAGCTTTTCTATCTTATAAAATATGTAGTCGGTTATAGGCAACAATAACCGTTGAAGCGTGCTCAACCTTTTTTCTCGCCGGCCTGTATACACGTGATAGGTATTTCACACGGGCCCCATACACATGATAGTTATATCATACGAGCCGTATACACATGATAGTTATTTCACAAGGGCCACATACACATGATAGTTATTTCATGCGAGCCGCAACATGCGGATAATGGAAAAAGCACATTATGAGACCAAAACAACATCGACACAAACAAAATTGATCAAAATATTATAAAACTCATTTTTGGCTTTTATTTTAATACTATATTAACTTTGCTATCAAACACACACAAACATTTATTTTTATGAATTTTTACTGAGTTATGGGATAATTTCTATGTATTTCCTTTTATATATGACCAAGCCTCTTGCTTACTTTCTACTATTAAAAAAACAAATTGATACATTTGATTGCTTAATTGATAGAATTTCCTTTTAAATTTTTTGTGCATTGTTCTCCAATAATTGAATTTCTTATTGCAATGGGCAATGACTGAGCCACTCAAAAAAGGCCGTTGGGCCACATGCGGCCCGCGGGTAAAAGGTTAAGTATCACCGCTTCAGACTGTTATCTCTCTTTTTTTATCAACCCGTGTGCACTATAACGGAATTATGGTAAATTTATCTATTCGTATCAAAGGAATAGAAAACTTCCGAAGTAATAAATAAATTTGAGTTTTTATATTGATGTGTTATTACATAATTACTTCCATCTGTTAATGACCACTTAAAGATAAAAAAACAATGCGTGTTTTATTTATTGTTTTTGGCTGATTTCAAAATGATACAACGTAATACAGAGTTTCCCCTTGCTTGTAAAATGATACAATTTTTCATCTGTTGAATAAACTTTTGAAAATTCTTATTAATTCAAAATATTAACTTTGTCTGAATATAGGTATTCCCCTCTAAACTTTCAATATCATCTTTATAGTTTCACGCATTATTTTGTTAATTCAATTAATTAATTATTGAAAAAATTATTTTAATAATCACATGTTCTAATCAGAACAGATGATAAAAATTTGCACAAATTGACACAAATATTTGTGTTCTGTTTTCAAAGGTAGTTGCGGTTAGATTAAAACAGCGATTCTCAAGCTTTTTTTTATTTGGTGCTCTACATTTTAAACAATTTCAAAATTTGGTAGCTCACAAACAATACAATGCTTAGAAGAATTTTGCTGATCTATAATACACTATGTAAAATAGTTCATGATAATAATTTTCAATGTTAAATAAAATGATTCTTACGACAAAGACAATAAAATGTTTATTGAGTAATTAATTACAAATTAATAATAAGAATACATTTAATGTGAAATCTGAGCTCAATGATTTTTTATAATTTTGTTTATATTTAGTCGTAAAAATGATAATGCTACTCTAATTTTGCCATCTACATTTAAAAATCTCAATCTTTTATTATTATTTTTTATTTTTATGTTTGTAATTGCAGAAATTCGAATTCCCACAAATAAGAAGTAGAAAACTGTAACAATATTTTTAAACCTTTTTTGGATATTATGGGATAATCGCCTTTAATTTTAATGGAAAATGTAGTAAATGACTCTTCCAAATGTTTTGAAATTAAATCTGTTAGTTCAGAGCGAAATTCATTCTTCCCCTTCATATTCAAAGTTAATTCATATACCAATGTATCCGTTATCACAAATGGATTACGTACCAATAAATTTTTTTTATTACCTAAATTTGGGAAGTAATGAATATTTCTTTTCTCTAGTGTTGTCAAATGGTCAATAACAATTTTATGTATAGCTTATTTCATAGAACGGCTGAATGATTCGGTTCCGAATTTTTTTTATTTTAATTAATTAATAATTAAAAAAATGATGGCACATAAAAGTGTCGCTGCACAGTGGTTGAGAATCACTGGATTAAACGATTAAGAGATTATATAATGTATTAATTAAATTAAACTACCTGCAGACTAAATTGGAAGGAAATATTTAAAAACAATGTTTCAATGATTTCCATAGCTTATGCATTTTTATAATTTAAAATGCATATATATATCTCAAATTTCTTACTTATCTCCCAAGACAGTTTTAACTCAGATATTTTTATTGCAATGCAAACAATCTATTTGATACTACTCATTTTTTGATGCTATTTGTTTATACTTAAAAGGAAGTATTTAATTTGTTGCATCTAATGAAATGAAATGGTTTTTGTGAACTCAAACTAACTGTAAATGATACTGGAGTGCATATCTCATTTAAAACAAATGATATTTGCTACTGGTGCTCAAATAAGCTTAGATAAATGCTTCAAATTTCATTGATATAATTTTAATCAGCTTAAACAAAGATATTGCTAAAAAAATAAATTTCGTAAAATCGTCTATTCCCCAACCATAAAGATAAAGTGCATATATAATAGTTTTTTTTAAAAAAAAGAATTCCACAAGGTATTTAATATCTTATATCGTCATATATCAGAACAACAGAAACTCCTTTATCAACATTTATTTCAAGATTTTGAATTCCTATTTGAATAACATATCCTTTTAAATTCCACTTTTACTATAAGCGATGAATAAAATTGATATTTTTTCATTATGTTGAATTGTTTTCTTTTGTTGTCATATAAATCTCTACTATACATAATAGCAAAGATTTTTAAAAGTTATATACTTCAGTTAAATTCTAGATCAGCGATGGAAAATAAGATTATATCAAAGTGCCAAAATTAAAATATTTTTTTAAAAAGTAGAAGGATGTCGTAGTGTGTGTTTTTGGAAGAAAACCAAACATTTAGCAAAAAGTTTTCTTTTCAGTTTCTCCCACGAAAAGCACACATATTCAATTGTTTAAAATACACATAGCAAATTTTCAATTTTCCAATGCATATATTTAATCATTTGTCTAATTTTTGTTGTGTACATTACTTTGCATGTTTATAATATTTTTTGTTTCATGTATAAGCAAACATTGTTACTTATTATTACAAACTCTATTAAAAGGTGAAATTTTCTAACTAAGTGTTTGCAAAAGGAGGAAAATATTGAAGGAAACAATATTGTAAACTTTTCTATTTGTAATGTAATTTATGAATTAATTATTTTTCAAGGATGGCGCTTTTTTATGATTGTAAATATAACAAAAATGCATGATTTCCTTTAGTGGTATTATTCATAAACACAAAAACATTCTGTGAAGTCATAAAATATGTAAGAAGTTATTAAAATCAAGCAGTTATGATAATAAGTGATTGATTGTGGAAAAGTTGAAACATAAAGTCAGTCTTAAAATTTTAGTATAATTTAAATTTTCATAAAATTTTATTGAAAAACCAATTGATTTGAATATCGAAATTATTTACAACATGGATTACGAAAAGAAGAATTAAGTGTATCAGATGAAAAATTGAACTGAAATATATATTTTTTTTTCTATTCATCTCCCTAGATAAACTACTTCCATACGACAATAATAATTGTAATCTGAATAAAGAAATTCCATTCAAGGATAGTGCGTAATACAGTATTATTATTGTGATACTAATATTGCGGTAAGCCTGTATGGTGGTGAATGAAATTTTCCATTTCTTATATATGACTTTTTCTATGTCGTATATGTTACCGTTAAAGTATGAAGTCCGTTATTTTATAGAATTACTAGGTATTTCATGAAATAACTAGACACAAGTCAGTTAAGGGGACATGGTACGATTTAAGCAAAAATTTTTAATTTCAGGATTTTCAAATTTTTTTTGTTTGCTCCCTATGTGCGTATACTATGTAAAACAAATTTTGTGCTCAAAATTTCATAAAAAGTTAGCTATTTAATTTTTTAAGGAAAAAAACCTAAAATTTCTGAAGTGATTTTAAAATGCTACTCCTCCTACAAAAATTGACATACACGCATGAAATTTGATTTACAAGTGCGTCCAACTATGCATAACAAAAGTTGGTATGGGTTTTGCAATAACACGATTGGTATTTGTACAATACTTCTTTTTATGAATCCTTATTGAAAATTCCTTAAAAAATTTGCAAATTCTAACTTCAATTATTTTTTAAAAAATAAGTATTGCTTTGATTCAAAAAAGCATACCAACTTTTGTTACATGTACTATTAGCAATGGGTAAAAAAAACTTCAAAGCATTAGGCACAATAGAAAAAAAGCCTTAGCATTTTAAATGAAGACAAACTAGTTATTTTACCTTTCTGAGATAAGTAAGTTTAAAGTTTTGATTTGCCATAGGGATGTGAATAAAAATGAATGTAAAAGCTTTCATAATTTGCCGTTTTTTAAGAGTTTTCAAATTTTGTGAGGTTATAGAAATGTATATAAAGAATAATTTAGGCTAGAAAAATTATATTTGATTTTTTGACCGATTTTTGTCATTTGAATCGTAATGTGTCGCCTTAAAGTATATAAAATTATTAAATTCTACGATTTAACTAGGTATTCTTTAAAATAACGATTACTTGATCGTTGAAGTGTGAAATACAGCTTTCAAAATTTTTTTGAATCGATTCCAGCTGTTTATAGTCAGTTTTGAACCTGTTATATCCGCTTTGCAATAACGTGTGTGTGTATCCTCCATTCCGTTGCCTTAAAATGTAAAATTTAGGCGGTGTATTTATATTAGCTGTTCAGTCTGTAATTGTATCTATTTTTTGTCGCGAGTGCCATCCGCTGACTGAGAACCTCCACCAATGTTTTGATGTAACCCTCTGCTTTATTTGTTGTTGTAGGTCAGGAATGGCAAACCGTTGACACGCGGCACAATACTTTGGGCAAGCCACCTATCAAAGCGATCAACCGCGATTGATTCTTCATTCAAGGAATTTTCAGTGAGATTTTCTCAGATCAAAGAATTATCAGAAACGCACTTAAGTTTATTATATACCCTGCTGTGACATCATTTGATAAACTGAACTTGCCCCAGTTCGATTGGTTGGAAATTGAAGAATATGAAATGCAATTTATTGATTTCTAGTCTAGTTCAATATGGATTCAAAAAATTATTGAAACAAGGAAAAAGTTAGAATTGGTTGAAACAAAAAGATTAACAAGCAATATAAGTAAAAATGCCAGTAACGAAATTTTAGAAACAATACATTCGATTCCAGACAAGTTTAACTGTTTGAAGAAGCAGGCTCATGCTATATTAGTCATATTTTCATCGACCTATGCCTACGAGTCATTATTTACAGAGATGAATTACATTAAAGACTCACTTAGAAACCATTTATCAGATGACTCCGATTCAGCATGAATTCTGCTAAAAGTAACATCTTACCCAATCCTAATATAATTTATTTATCATCTAATCTGCAACAGCACAAATCGCTCTAATGTTACTTTATATAATTTGAAGTATTGCGTTTAACTAAAATATTTACTACTATTAAATACAAAATGTATTTTTCTGTAGTAAATAAGCGTTTTGTGTTTTGTTAGTAGTTTTATTATTTTCCCAATAATCATGAGTCAAGATTCTTTGACGGCACGTCTATACCTCATTAAGCATTTCTTTAGAAAAAATGGCACATTGATCTATAAAGGTTCACCACCCCTGTTGTAGGTTCCATCTTGGAACAGCGTGCGAATAGCACCATCTCGAAATAAAACAAATTACAGTTCAAAAGTCGCATCGTTCTTGAAGAAACACGAACCAGCGTTCGCTGACGAACATTTGTTGATACATCATTAGCGTTTTTTTTAATTTTGGATTATTAACAAATATATTTTGCAACATGTTTTTAAGCAATGACTTCTGCAGGAAAGAAACATTAACCTGTAAATAAGGAAGATTTAATGCAAGAGAGGTTTGAATCTTCATTAACTAAGCGAGGGACAAAGGAAAACAGTGATGCATTTACTCGAGAAAAATTATTTATAGCAAAATTAAAGAGTGCTAAAAGAGTACAGAAAAAAGCACCACATGACTATTGGCAACACCAGCATTATAATATTCTTAAATTCATGGAGTAGAAAAGTGTTAATTGTGCCAGTAAAAGATACAAAGCATATTCTTTTTTCCCCTTTCTATTTAACTAATGTTAGTAATATGAGCAATAATAAATTATGTCATCTGCTTATTCCTTATTATTAATGAATTAATCATTAAAAATAGGAATAGAATGTAATTTTCGAGGCGTTTTAGCTATTTATGATTAATTAATTTATAAAATAACTTTGAAATTATTTATATTTCATTTTAACGGTCTATCACTAGTTGTTTCATAGAATAACTAGGTAAAGTATGAAATTTTACTTTATTATATACTTTAACTGCCTTGTCTAGTTATTTTCTGAAATACCTAGTTAATGAAATAATTGAATTATACACTTTAACGGTAACAAATATAAACATTAAAGAAACATACAAATTTTAAGTTTGTTGAACTTAAATTCTTTTACCAATCAAATCAGAAAACATCTGGTAATTTGGTTTTGAAACACAGAAATGCAAAATCAAACATTTATTTTGAAATTTAGTTTCCAGAGTGTTCACGTTCTTGAGCACAAACCCTTTATTCTACGAAAAAATCAATTGGACTTTTTTTTAAAAAGATTTTTTTTTATTATTGTGCTGTTTTTTAGTTATCACAGGAATCACATTCCAACCAGAATAAATATGTGTTGTGTCAGCATTTCTGAAGCGTAAGACGATGCAACTAGATAGGGAACACGAAATATTGTTAGGCGAATTTCGTGCTTACTGATTGGTAAAAAGAGCAGTGGTCAGCATAGGAAGGATAAATGTTATTTGATCTGTCTAATAGACGAAACAAAGCGTAACTTCTTTGTTTTTGCTTGTGCCTGCAATAGATAAGAATACTCTTCTTTCTAACCCTATTTCTAGGGTACAAAGAGTACTTCTAATAAAAAATGTTTTTTTGAGAGGGCATACAATGAAAATACCACTTAAAAACTAGCAAGCAATGCTATACAGAATCCAAAGTGCAATAAAAATAAAATTTCTGACTAAAAAAAAATAAATGAAAAATATTTTTCAATTAAATAGAGCTGAAAATTTTTATGATACGTAAAAATTATATTAATTATTAGAATTTTTAAAGAAAATTAATTAAACTACCAGCCTTTCATGGAAACAATTTTTGTCAAGACATTTTTTGATGAGACTGTGTACATATTTTTTAGACGAGAAAGTTAATATGGTTGGTTTACTTTTTAACAGTTTTTCAATTCAATAAAATTGACTGCATACACACTTTGTAATTTAAACGATATCTCACTTGAAAACTAAAAGATAACTTTTAAAATCCATTATTTGTTCACTCAAAAGCAAAAATCGATGTATTTTTCAATCTACTGCTTTGAATTCAACACAATTTAGTAACAAAATGTTCCTTTTCCTTAAAAAAAATTAATTAATTTTTTCAAAGAAATTCAAATATTTTAATTATATTATAACTGTATGTATTTTTTTTATAACGAAGACTTTCTCACTTAGTGTTAAAAAGTTAAAAAAGGCTTTTACTTAGAGAACTTAAAATTTAGCCTGATATTTTCTAAAAATAGGATCTATCTCACACACACAAAAGATTTTGTATTAAAACTCAATATACACTTAATTTAAACGCATGTTTGTGTATACTGTGATTTCTGTTTTTATTATACTTATATACTTTAAGTGTCTCCGAAAGTTAAGAAACTATAAATTTACTTCATAGTATTTAAAGCATCTAATAACTAAAATGCAAATTCAAGTAAGTTCTTTGATCCTTATCTGAAACATATATAATTTCGCAGTTTATATATATGTCATGTTACTCCGAATGTATTAATGTATTCATAAAATATTCATTATCCAAATGTATTACACTATATACATATATATATCCTTCTTTTCATTATAACATTATCAGCACAATACATATTCTTTATAAGAGCTTAATATGATATATTAACAATACATATCTCATTTTTCTCAAACAAAGAATAACTAATGCGTTATGTAAACAAGTTTTATTTGATTTGTGCATCGAAAATAGGTTTCTTATGTATAACATCTAATCAAAATATTATGACATGAAAAGTCCTTTAAGGGGATAGTGGACCTTCAGAATGTCAAATTTAGGTCAAAATTGCGATTGTGATTTTTTATACTAATAATATTCCTTATATTTCATAGAATAATTCTGTCAAAGAATTTTGTCATTTTGATTAATAATTACTGAATTCCTTTTTCATTTTACTCAAATAAATGTTTAAAATGCACTTTTCTTAGTTCGTAAATTTTCCCTTTCCATTGTTACGTAAAATGCTTCTTGCGTTTCAAATTACGTCATATCTCTTAAATTTTCGCAACTTGTGAAAGATGATATTATTCACAAATGTATGCATTAGTTTTCTAAAATATTTAACAGGTCTTATTTTGTGTTGTTTTGAATACCTTGAATGGGTGATAATTGGTGAAATATTTCGTACAGTATAGAAAATTTATCTTTTTTTCAATAATTTTTATTCTGTATTTAAAATCCATGCACAGATATATTTTGTTGTAGTTCATCTATACATAAAACAAAAACTATGTACACATCTTAAAAACAAATACGCAAAGAGTATTTTTAAAAATAGTTTAAAAAAATAATTTTTTTAAAAAAAATCAGTTTATTATAGTTTTTCTTTAAAAAAAAATATGTTTAAATTCTGAAATATAATAATCATTTACTATACTGATTCCATTTTCAGCTAATTAAGCTAACAATTTAAGAAATTAGTTTTAATGACCCACCGTTCCCTTAACTAAAGATAATTTAATAAAAATTTGACAAACTTAGTTTTTTTTTATCAATAAGAATACTATCATAACTTTGGGCAGAGTTAAATGAGATGAAAAAAGAAATAAGAAAAGAACAGGGTTTCAGTGAACAGCTCAGGACAAGTAATTGTAAAGAGAGCTTTCAGAAAATGATTATTTTTGTTAAATCAGAATTTATACAATGGTGCAAAATTCTAGTTCTATATTAATGTATTCATATTCCTTACGTATAATCAAATATTATTAGGAAATTTTAAACAAGTAACTTATGCATTTCTGGTACATAAACCCTGGAGGCCAAAACAAAATGTTGTTTGTCCTAGTATGAACAGCATGAGTTTACATAGTGTGAAATTAAAACGGAATTATAAATGTTCATCGTATATTTTATTTTGTTGTTCATCTTCAGAATGACATTTTAAAAAGATAATTATAGACAAAGATGATCACGTCGAGAATATATATATAATTCTTAATCATATATTTTTGAGAATAGTAGATTACGATATTTTTATTTAAACATTCAAAGACTAGGTATAGTTTAAAAGTTTTGAAATATACTGAATTTCGCTTATAAAATCGCACACTGATAGCTCCAAAACTTTCTAACAGCTAAACTTTTTTAAACTAAGAACAAATGTAGAAAAACTATTCTTGTAATTTTTCATTGGAGAAATTACATAAATGTGTAAATTTTTATAAATGATGAGAAATATCAGTCATATATTAAAATTCATAAATTGTAGCTGCAGTTTTAAGTAAAAATAAATAAAAAAGGAAAGAAGTAATTGCGAGTCTTATGTTTTTCAAATAAGATTTCTCAGTTTTAACATCGATTTTATATAAAATATGGACAATTCTTTAAAAAAGTGTTATGTTATTTTTTAATGATAATATATAGGTACTGTAAATATATTAAAAGCTTAGTATGTTTAAAGTACAGTTATCTAAAAACGAGTGGATTAAAAAACAGCTTAATATATATTTATAAAGTATGAATAAGCTGATGGTAATGTGTTAAAAGTTTCATGAGGACGTAAGTTGTAACTCGAATTTCAACTTAAGGTATCCGACTGCGTTCGGAACCGTGATTTTGCAAAAGCTTATGAATGGATAATATTTACGATATTTAGTGCCACTTAGTTAAGAAAATGTATATAAAATTATTTTAAGATCATTATTACAATAAAAAATTATTTAAGTACAATATTTTGACAAAAAATGAACATAAAATGACCCATTTTCCAAATATTCTACTTTTGTGAAAAATGCTTCTATTATAATAATATTTTGCCTGTATATAGCTCAGACCGCTTTACAGAGGCTCAACTAGAATTTTTGAAATATATAGCTTGGAAGTGGGTTTATCCATGTTTTACGACAACAGAGGGGAGAAATTTTAAGAAAAAAACGCCGATAATTATTTCAATGG
>BMAV01027719.1:0-59630 GCA_019973955.1 Trichonephila inaurata madagascariensis
CATAATGGCCTTAAAAAAATTTTTATACATGCATTCTAATCTAAGTGACACTAAATATCATGAAAATTATCCATTTATACGCTCTTTAAAATCACGGTTCCGAACGCAGTCGGATACCTTAAACTAGAATATCACTTTTCTAGCTTCTTTACTTATAAAATCGCCCATAATGGCCTTTATTTCTACTGACAAATCTTATGGTCGCAGTGGTTGAGTGGCTATGGTGGCGAACTTATTACCGGCGTTGCTTTTGTGGAGTTTTATTAACGCTGAAGGCTCGCCATGTGCAGATAGAAATTGTAAGTTACATTTTTTTTTGGGTCAAAGTTTCCATGTTGGCGTAAAGGGAAAGTTTGGAGAGTGTGATGCCAGTTCAGATTCTTTTCTCAACAGTTAATAGATGATTAATATTATGAGGTCTGTCACCATTAAACTTCGTGTTGCTGCAGAGCAAAACGTTAATAAATCTAACCAAAATCATTCACCTAACCAATATTTATCTACATCAATTACAGCTGAATCCCTCTTTGAACACATACAATCTTGAGTAAAATTTACATATTTTTAGTTTCAAGAAAATTCTTTCGCAAATTAGAACTATGGGATACAAGATTAAATATTTTCTTAACCCTTTATCGACCGCATTATGATTTACTGCAGTTTTTTTTAATGCAATATTTTTTTTTTGAATCACTATATTGAAAATTAAGGGATATACATAAACAGAATACTCAACTTTGGGAAATTTAATTAGTTAGAGCTAATTAATTAATTAAAGATATTCAACTGTAAAATTAATTACACACACTGTCCACTTAAAGTAAGTAGTCAAATCGCTTTCTAAGGTCTTCATTAACATACCAAAAAAATAAGAGTCTTGCCTTTTGACATTAACTATTTTTTCTGAACAAAAATGACAATCTTCGCTATCCGCTGAAAACGCAATTTCTGCTTAAAACTATTCGCCTTCACTGCTAAAATACTCATCATAGAACCCGTGCTGCCATATATCTTGGAAGAGTTGATTTCAAAGAATATTTCTGCCACACACAAGTATCGTCAGAGTATTCGTAAAAACGGTTATTCTATGTAATTTTAAAGTGAGTGTTACTTATAAGTACCGCGTCGGTCGATAAAGGGTTAAAGCAGAAGAAAAGTGAGAAAATCCTTGAACTAAATTATTTTCTGAAATAAATTTCAGTTTTTTTAAAAAAGATGTTTTGATGATATTAATATCATCATTGATGATTTTGTACATCCTTAATTCGTTGTGCATGTCCTCATTAACAACATCCTATATAATGGAACACTATTATATAGATTCTTGCAGAAAATATCAAAATAAGCATATACTTTTGTCATTTTCGGATATAATCTATAATTCAGTTTAAAATTTAAAAAGTATGTTACATTCGACTTAGAAGATAAATCTTTAACGTAATTTAAAACAGTATTTCCAATTGTTAAATAAAATTCTAAATAACTAATCTTGTAACGTAGGTTTTATCAATGCATTCATTAATAATAAAAAAAATAAGCTTTCTTTCTGCGCCATTAGGAAATTCTACTATCCTATCTAGATTAATCGCTAATGATGTGGTATCATTGGCATATTAGTTAAAGACTATCAAATCTAGATGAATTTGAGAAATTAGTAATTTTGGTAGAGTATCTTTAGAGCCTCATTAATCGTTGACTCAAGAGATTGTGGCAATTTCATAGTGACAATTTAAAATTTGCAAGGAAATTATTTCGTATTAAAATCAATAAAACTTAAACGTCGAGTAAAGAGCCTGCTGCAATTTTAGATTTCATAAAGCTGAGGTCATCTTCTATTAGCACATTTAAATTTTCTATTATTTTCTATAATAGCAATTTTAGAAGATGTATTGCTTTTACCACCTAAAGAGAAAAGAGAGGGGTGAGTGAGTGAATATTAACGTCACGTTCAGCTAAAGGGGCTTTTGGCGTCGGACCTCGTAATTTGAACTATGGTCAAGTGACGGGACGATACCTGAGCTGGCACCCTTCTCCTAACTACCACAACACACCAACGGGAGGACGTTTGAGCTCTCGACAGATTTAACGTGCATCTCTGCCCTACACGGCGGGTCTTTTGGGTACTGGGCTCGAACTCTTGACATGCCAGCCATGACCCGATACCTTGACCACAAGGCTACCGCAGCCACAGAAGAGAGAGAAAGAGGGAGAAAGAGAAAAAAAAAGGTTTCTTTCTTTTAATTTCGTACAAAATAATTTACAAGAATTACAAAATGTATGGTTGGCCTGAAAGAAAATACCAACCATAATTTTTTAATCTTTTGCATTGTAAGGAAAAACTGTGAAAAATTAAGTAGCTGAAGTAGTTTCATCATTGTATGCATAAAATACGATGTCATCTTGAGATAATGTCACCCCATTTTTTGGACAAAAAGATTTCCAATAAGCTTTTTGAAAAATTTTTTCAGTGAACAAAAAATGTGTGTGGGGGGATTTCTTTTTCCCGAAATAATAGAAGTTCTTTTTTTAAAATTTCCCTTTTCCCTTTACATTTTTTTTATATCTTCACAGAAAAAGGGGGTTAGATCCGACTGCTTACAGTACGAGTTTTCAGAAGTAACAGACTGAGTTGGATTTCATATAACTTTAAAACCCTTTGCCAGACAAGAGCTGAAATTTTTGAGATTGATTATCTTCATCCAATTAAAAAAAAGTTCAATACGGTAATTGTTTATTTTATTTTTCATCTTGTCGTTTAAGAAACCAGAGAGAAAACCCTTTTTAGTTTTTTTCAAATTAAAAAACGGCGTGTTAATTTAGATTAATATATTTTTTTTCATCCCAAAACCCTTTTTGAATCAGATATGAAATAACTTGGGGGGCTCCCCCCTTCCAGCGTGTCAAAACTAACTTTTCCCGGGGCTAACAGCTATTCATTTTGGAAAAGCAGCAGAATATAATTTTACGATTATAATTGCGTGGAGAAACACATTTATATATTATCTCTTAAATGTTTTGTGATCATAACTGCTGTGTGCAGGGAAACAACTCTTGCAGTAATGACAGATCTAAATAAAATGTGCTAAAAGTCATTTTAACTCTCATTTGTTCCGATTTTTGAAAGATCAATTGGTCAAGTCCGTAACTTTCCAGAAACAGGAACTCAGCAACAAAGTTTATGAATAGTAGAAATGTCGAAAAATTTTTCTTGAAGGACATAGAAAAACTGGTTATTTACTTGTGATTGCCTCGACTTTAATAATTTACTTCCCAATTTAGATACAAAACGATTTCTTAACTAACAATAACAAAGGTTGCAGCAACAAACTTGAATACTACAAAAACATTTATAACTGAGGCTCTAAAAACGTGAAATACCACAATTTGCCCATTATTTTTTTAAGCAAATTTCGAACCCTCCCAGTCAAGTGGTTGTTATTGTTGCCAACGCCACCTGTCTGACGGAGTCAGATCGAGGCCCACGAAATTAATCCAGACAAAAGGGATAGATGTACGCCTGTCGTTAGTCGGAAACTTTTTAGCCCATACAGGCATCAAAAATGTTTTTTTGGGCCCGGGTTTGATCCCCCAATTTTTAGGAAAAAAAATCCTGGAGGGTTTTCAGGGGCCTCCCACCCTTTTCCTCTTCCATCAATTAAAGGTAACGGCTTTTTTTAGAGTACTCCCACGCCGCAAAGGCACTATACATTTTCAAAAAATCCATGCCTTCTCCAGGATTCGGGAAACCCCGGCTCTAAAGGCACAGCAGTCAGCCAAATCCACATACTAGATGTGCGGCAGTTAAGTGGCAATGGTCACGAACTTGTATCCGGTGCCGTCGAGTCTTGGGCCGGGGTACTAAAAAAAATTTAAACGCAACTGATGCACATTTTTCGTGTCGAGGTTTTAAGTCATTTTGTTACACGGTGTGGAAGTTTGACGAAGGGATGCCAGAGCTCAGGTGTTGTTCTCGTCATTTGAGGACGAGGTTCAGGATTACGCAGTCCATCGCCAATGGCCTTCGAGTTGCTTCAGCGTGTGACGTATATTAAAATAAAATAAAAAAAATCGATATTCATCCGAAAACAACTAGCCCAGTAAAAGCCTGCGTTGCGATAAAGATGCCAGTCTTCTGTGTTCAGCTGCCTTCGTGTATGTGTTGCAGGAAAATGATGAAATTAGGGCGGAATTCACGGAAGATGTTAAAATAACGTTTCTTTGAGTTCATTTCCCTGATGTAAGTGATTTGATCAAATCCCCGAACTGATTTAGTGAAATGATGAAATGAATAAGTCAGCATTTGCAAAGCTGTTTTCGCTTGTTACCACTCCTTTTACCTCTCCTCTCTCCTCGTCCGTGTCAGGCAGCGCCGAGCTTTTGACGTTACGCCCCAAAACAAAATGACCTAAATATCATTTTTAGTTTATTTGGATATATTTTTTGCATTATTATTTTTCGATTGATATATCACTTTTGTATGACTGAAAATTAGAAACTGGATGAAACTTCAATTGAAAAATGTAAACTAGCAAATTAGGGAATTCGTTTACGCCCTCTTTAAAGATAAAAAAAGCTTTTTGATAATAAAAAAACCTATTTTAAAAAGGGAAATAATAACTAAAACAAAGGTGTTACAAATAAAGCAGGATGTTTCTGAAGCACTACATTAATGTATAGTTCTTTAAAAAAATGTTTGAAATTCTACTGCAAATATGCTTTTTTTAAAAAAAAATACCAGCTTTATTATCTAATTATGTTATTAATTTCGAATAAATAATTTGTAATTCAATGATTATTTTTGCATTAATTATTCTAACAATAATGCACCATATTTGCTAAATAAACGCTTTTAAACTCTTGACAATATTATTTCATCTTTTCACTGAAACAGGTTAAAGATTTGATCAAATCACTTACTTCCCCTAGGGAAACAGAGAGAGTTCTTATTTTAACATCTTGCCTGAATTGATCATCTCCCTTAGGGATTTGATGAAATCTCTAATTTAATAATTTCCCTGCGACATATGCAAGCTTTGCATCTTGATGAATATATTTCTAATAATTAATATTAGTATACACATAAATTTAAGGAAATAAATACATTTTATAATAATTATTTTTTTTTTAAATATTAATAAAGGAAGTAAAATAAGTGTTATTAGGTTTTGGCAGAGAGCTTCAAAATATAGTTTTTACACATAATCAAAATATGTTTCAATTTAAATACTAAGATAATTCAAATCAAAGTTGCACTTATAAATAAATATGAGTTAAAAAAAGGAGAAATGAGTTTTCCTCTAAAAAAGATAAATGTGAATTACTAAGTTATAAGACAAAATTATGAATTTTTCTGATTATTATAACAGAATCTGGTACAATTTACTGAGAACGCGCATGTTTACATTTTAAGAGATAGTATTAGGTGGACAATTTTTTTCTGGAAACTTCGTGCTGCCATCTTGCGGGTTAAATAGATAAAATAATAACTTCTATAGTTTTCTCTTTGAATTTTTCGGATTTAAGGAAAAATACTTAAGAATAATAATACACAGAAAAAAATTGAGAAGGTTTAATTTTTAAGAAAATCTAGGTTACAAATATATAAAGGAGGTTTCAATATCTTTTAGAAAAGTAATAATCAGCTAGAAATATTTACGAACAAATTCTTAAAATGGTTAAGTATGAAAACATTTAATTGAAAAATGAAATGAATTTTAAAACACAAAAGATACAAAATCTTAAAATAATATTTTTTATTTTTTTTTCTAAAAAAGAAAAAAAAAGTGCTTTCAAATGATGAAAAAAAAAAATTATTTTGGTGTATAATCGCGGCTCTAGTAACACAATAAACGTGGAAGAAATTATAAAATTCAAAAAGAAAAAAAAAATCGTATGGAATCAATTTAAAATGTTAAGACGAAAAACATTAATATGATAATTATGATTAGTTTTTACTTAGCAGCAATAAGCCATCATTGTGAAGTCAGATATTAGAATTACAATGAAATGAAACTATGAGAGATTGCCTTTGAGTTAAAATATCTAGCTTTATTGGTTGAGAGAAAAATTAAATGAGAGAAAATGTTGTAAATTTTTTGTATGTATTTTGCGAATGCTAAACTGTGAAAAGATTAATTAGTAGGATATTTTAATTAACAATCCAATCAGAAAGAAGTCATTCCAATCAAAAAAATGTACATACTACACTTTTCTTTTGAAAATTAATATTAATTTTAAAGTTAAAATGCTATCCGCAAAATTTTTGAATTGTAAAGCATTAAATTATAAATAGATCGAATAGATAATTTGTTAGAATTTTGCTCCATTCCTTTAAATAATATCAAAAAAATTAGGAACACTCTTAGCTGCATGCAGATAATAATTGCATCAAATTAGGAATGCTACATAGAGTTACATAAAGATAGAATAATCAAATTCGTGTTAGCTTAAGATCAATTCCATAAAATCCCTTGCTTTAGAACTTTTTTTTTGTGGAAAGAGAGTTATTTAATTAACTAGTTTTGTTCATTTGCTTAACAAATTAAATAATCCTATATAAAATAAATCCAATCTTAATTCTAAATAAAGAAAATAACATAATGAAGGATGAATTTAAAATTTATTGACTTTTTTTAATAAAACTGAATTATCTTTAAATAACAGAAGAAATTCTTGGTTTTTATTTCATATTTTTTTTATGATTTATGATTCATTATCATAACAGTTCTTTCAGGCAATCTTCTGTAAATAAATGAATTTTTCCTAACAAAAAAATAATAATAGAATAAATAAATAAACAAATAAAATAAATAAATAAATTGAGATAATTTGAAAGAAAGTAACTTAGTAAAATTTTGAGTGGAAACATTCTACATAAAACAGCCATATAATATAGAATACTAGCCGTTTCCTGCCTACTTCTGTGGGGTATTTTATCAGTGGTGTAATAGAGAATATTAGGTCCGGCTCCCCGCAAAAGTCAGGCTCTTGGGGCCAAAAGCCCAAACACGTACTTGGTGTCAGTGAGGCTTTGGGCCCCCTACAATCTAGTCACCCTCGCAGTGTGGGAGTGTACGTTACGCCACTGTATTTCAAGCAAATGTTAAAATAATATATACTGTTTACATCTTCAAATGTATTGACAAACCTTCTTTTAAAACTCTCACCTTTTGATTTGAAAAGAACAAGACATGAATTCCTAAAATTGAAGTAGAATTATCTTTTACGCTCCTGTAACCTCCTTCCCCCAATTGGATTTCCCCAAAACTAATTTCTAGTAGATCTCTACGCAAAATAAATAAAGATCCATGCCAAATTTAAAGTCTAAATATAATATTTGAAAAACGGAAAGTTTTTATCGAAAAGCCTCATAACACCTTTTGAGATTCGATTTCCCAAACACCCGTTCTTAACAGATTTCAATTCAACAAAATAAATAAATAAAATGCATGTAGGATATTCCATTGTAAAAAGTTAGGATCATATCCTTTACCGAGGTCGGTAATTCTAATCAAAAACAGTATTCCACATCAACGTCATTCAGCGTCCCTTTTAAAACGCTTCATATGAACCTTTTTTCGCCAGAGGCCCACTAACACCTCGTCGAGAAAACATCGTATTTCGCGCGTCAGCGCACTTTCGTCCTGCGCCAGGCGGTAAACGCACAGTTCATAACGAGTTCTAACATTCGTCCGCGTTTCAGGCGGTAAGTCTTAATAGCACCATAATGAGTTCTGTATTTAATCTCAATTCGCCTCCCCTGAAAGTAATGTGATTCAACTTTCCTATTCTTCCGAAATATGCTTATCTAATCCTTCCTATTCTTTGAAATATTCCCATGTAAATACTCCCCTATAATTCTTAATAAATTATTTAGCTCTTTCAACTAGCTTCTTTCTTGAACTATGTTGTCTATTTTATTTCGAAAATAACTAATACACCCTAAAAACCCCTAGATACCACGCCACAAAACTCCGGCCATCTGAAGAATCCAATCTTTTGGAAGATTTCGGTTGATCTCAACATGCATACCGAATTTTTTTACTTTAAGTCTAGCAGTTCTAAAACGGGAATTTTTTTAATCTATATGCGCCAGTAACTCCTCGCTCCCTCTCCTATAGAACTCTGCTTTAAAAAATCCTTTCACTGCCTCTATTCTTCAAAAAGAGAGAGAGAGAGAGAAACATGTTTACCAACTTCAAGTAAGTGACTTTAACAGTTCAATAACAGGAATTTTATCTACTTGGTGCCTCTATAGCCTTCGCAATTCCCCTTGAGGGTCATTTTTTGTTGTAAGAAACTCATTTTTTAGAGGGACTCTACTGCATGAAAAAAAGGGCCAACCAAATGTCAAGTCTGTAGGTCTAATAGTTCAGAAACGTGGTATTTATCTATAACGCCCCTTACTCCCTTGCAACGCCTCTTTGTGGGTCAATTATAGCGAAACCCCTATTATAGAGGACATTTACTCCATGAAAGGAGCGTGTATATCAAATTTCAAGTTTGTAGATCGAATAGTTCAAAAAAGGGAATATTTATCTATAACACCCCTTACGCCCTTGCAACGTCTCTTGAGAGCTGATTTTTGCAAAATCTGTTCTTAGAGGATCTCTACTACATGAAAGGGACGTATCTACCGAATTTCAAGTCCTTAGGTCTAATAGTTCCGGAGTTGTGATGAGTGGGTCGCTTTTCTCCTTTATGTATACATAGATAATTAAGCATTAAATTGCAAAACATTGTCTACTGAAATGTTTCTTATTAATGATAGTGTTTATGCAATAAATTGAAAATGAAATAATTTGTTCTTGGAGGAGCCTTTTATTAAGTTTGTTTCGTTACAAAAGTCAATAACACATTTTTCTTAAGAAATGTCAGACTTGCTAAATAAATCACAAAGTCGACCCCCCTCCCCTTAGAATCTTATAATATCGGAAGTAATTTACTAGAGATAGCGTTGTTAAATTATTACCCTATACGAGTTCCTAATTTTGAAATTGAAATTTTCGTTTTTTGTACTCCTATTAAAAGAGATGCATAATTACTATTATTTACATTCATTATAATTAACACATACAACTCTTATCATAAATAGATTGAACTTTTCGGTATTTGAATAACTTAAATTACATACGTTCTACGTCTAATGAGTTACAGACATTTTAAAGTTACACAAAATGAAAATAGGATCAAATACACACAACAAGATTATTCCATTCCTGATCATGGCTGGAAAAATAAAATTGGAAAAAATGCAATTTTGTTATTAAGCCAGTAAGTCTCAAATCAGGGCGCCCCTTTAAAATTCTGACAACCTACAAGGGGCGTGAGCTTATTGAAAAGTCGAGAACAAAAGTTTATTTAAAAATTATTAATTTACTGAAGGTAAACAAACAAAAATACATTCTGACATATTTAAAAAATAAAATATACACATTTACACTGATATACAATACACTTATAAATATATCAGTGCTTACCTATTTATATAATTAATTTAATAATTTGTTAAAAACAAGTTTATTAATTATCAGTGACCCATGGGTTTGTCATATATAGAGACTTTTATACCAAAAATTAACACTTATCTTGATAATTTTGTAGGGTTTATAATTAAAACTTGACTGCGCTGATCATAAGTTTCGCGATTCGCTCCCAATGCCCACCGTTTTCCTAATACGCAGGCAAGCTTTATGTAATGTATTGGGGAGGTGAGGAATAAAGGAGCAAAATAATCTGAATAAGTAAATCCTTCCCAAACATTGTCAAGGTCCTTTATTGCATTCTAAAAGTCAGATAACAATTTTACGGATAGCAGTGCACGGTAAAAATCGTACTTTGAAAAGACGTATATATACGTCTGGAGAAATAAAGGCTTTGGCTTAGCGAGACGTTTATACACACGGGGACGTTTATAGAAGAAGCAAAGCTGTATCGTAGGTTTAGCATCAAAGTATAGTATTATTGAATTCAGTACATTGTTATTGTATGGGGGGCATGATGGAAATAATGTGATTGAATATTGGGTCGCGAGTATTGCAACTTTGAGAAGCACTGGATTAAGCTAAAATTCAAGTAAATGTTAAATCACTCTAGTTCTGCCTGAACTTTTTTTCTACTTTACTCCACAATATAATTATTCTTTCGAAAATACTTTTTTTACACTTATTACTTACGGAGCTTAACGCAAAAAAAAAAAAAAATATCTTTTTAGTAAATAGCTATCGTACTAAGGAAACAAGTAATATACGTATATAAAAAATAAAGTTAATTCCTACTTAAGCTTCAACAACAAAGAAAATGTTATTTTTAGTTACTTTTTATTAAGTAATTACAATTAATATAAATATGTATATACATTTGAGAGTCACAATATAAAGTGACAAAACATCTTTTAAATTAACATTAATAACTTTTCAACCACATTAAATTCCATATTACATTTTTAAATAAAAGTTAAAATGTAATAGGTTAGAATTTATCTTAAAAACCAATGTAAAAGAAATGCTGACGTCTTAACCAGCATATGATTATTATTCAGGTTAAATCTTTTACATCAGGATTTAACAAAAGCTGTTTTTATCCAATGGGGCTTACTCTAGAGGAATAAATAATATAGACTGAATTTTTCCTTTTAAATTATAATTAATTAATTAAATTTAAGAATTGAATTAGTATTTGAAAAAATTGTATTATCATTAAGTGTCATCCACTGCCAAATTTTGGGGTAAAAATGTATTTGAACTGAGTGGAATTTGAACAAAAAGTACTTTATTAACGACTGAAAAATTTGAACATGATATAAATAAAACATATATAGACAGTGTGAACTAATAGTAGGAACTGAAAAGAGGATTTAAAAAACTTGACGTGCACAAGAAATATTAATTAATTAATTATTATTGTAGAATGAGATGATTCTGAGTAAATTAGATGTATATTCTTAAATAAATTAGAATTTATTAAATTTCCCTCTTGAATACAAAGAAGAATATGTCTTATCTAAAGCTCTTTTAAATATAGTTTCCTTGCGAAAGTTTCTAAGATATACTCTCCCTATAAGGCAGTATCATCGCTACCACATCTTTGTTTTATATATAATAATCGATATATGGAGGAATTTATATAGCGCAAAGAAAAATACATGCTCGCAAAAAGCCTGCCTCCAGAACTATCTTCTACGAAAATTTGTTACATTCACTGGTCATACTTTTCTGAAAAGAGATCAGCGAGCAATCCGCAATGAAACTGAAGAGAAACAGATTACAGAGATGAAAGAAAATTTAAAACATGAAAGGCGGGAGAACGTGATACTTTATGTTCCCGTAGAAAGCGATAAAGAAAATTCTGTATAAATGCAAGAACCATGGACACGCTACGTTAATTTTACGTTTTATGCTCACTTAAGGGTACGCTGGGGTGATAGCTATTTTATTTTTCTGGAAATATTTTTTATAGTTGATTTCAGACTTCGATCAAAACAAGAGCGGAATCGTGTTTTTGTTACGGATGAGTATAGCAAAAACGTTTAACTTTAAAAGAATTGATCTTTTATTAGTATATCGAAAATCAGCAGCCAAAAATCTGGAAGCATATATATTTTTTCTTGCATGTCAACACTTGCTGTGGACAAAATTAGAACTAAAACTCGTCTACACCACTTTTTAATGCAATTTTGAAATTTTCATTTATTTAAACCTTCGCCGGCCTCCCTCTTACCGAAACAGAGTCAGGCGTTTTGGTCTGAGAGGCCCCCTCTAACCAACTTTTAATTCAAAAACATCGGCAGGCCACCCTTTGGGTAAGGCTATGTAGGAATAAAATACAACACATTGTTCTCAAAAGAACCAGTTCAATGGAACAAAATGAAGCTTAATCTAAAAACAAATAAAATTGCTAATCTGATACAAAATTGTATTGGTGGCCTATCAGGTCACGCTCGACGTTGAGTTAAAATGGTAATAAAATATAATTCTCATTATTCTTCCCTTTGCCATAAAATTCAAATATGGGCTTAAGAGCAATCATAACAGAAAATCCTAGGTATACTGAAGTATTTGGAAACAATTATAATAATTAGTCGGTAAAATAGAGAAAAATCTTCGAGATATTATTTTATTTTCCTATTTTATGTCACACTCTGAAGCAACTTACCTTGTAATTTGAAATCTCGGTCGATTGATGAGGACGACACCCGAGCTGAACCCTTCTTTTAACTTCCACGCTGATGTTAATGCAGATGAGACTTAGAAAAACAAGATAGATAGTGTATAAAAAAGTAAAGCAAAATGTTCTAATCGTGTTAATAATTTAATTTTCCGTATTAGAGTTGCGTAATCACTCATATGTAAGATGTTTAAAGCATTGATAATTTTTTTTCACATCTATTGTTCTTTTGTTGCTGATTCGAGGCAAGAATGTAAAAAATTCCGCATTCATTGCAAAATATATCATATTTGAAGTACTGCATTGTATGGAATTTAAAAATTAACATTCAAATGCATTTAAATTTTTATATAGAGAGACATTTTGAAGGGATAGCAAAATCCTTTTGTGTTTAAAGAACACTTTTTTCGTTTTGTTTTGCAAGAGAGACAAACTACTAAAGAAAAATAACCCGCTATCAAAAGTATTTGCTTTAATGAATTTGACTAATACATTATATATGAAAAATACTAGGAAAATATGAAAAAATAATGTCTAAGTAGTTAAAGGAAAAAGTAATTAAATAATACTGATTTTCTCATGAAAGATGAAAATTGAATTTTTAATATCATCATACGTGTATATTTTTCTTTATCTGAAAAAATAATAATGGAAGACATAATAATATGAAACAAAAAAGAAAAGCAATATCAAAAGAAGTAGAAATAAATTCTTAAGAAATAACTAGAAGTGAAGGGATAAATGTATACTACTTAAGATATACTCTTATGTCAAGAACATAAGATACGACAAAGGAAAGGACTTATTTATTTTGGCAGTTTTCTGTAACGATATTGGCTCAGTTATACATATACAATGAAAATCGCTTAACACGAAACTGAAGGGACTGAAGTATTTCTTCGTAAGTTAAAAATATTGCAAAAAGAACTTATTTAGCTGCAAAATTAAGCTTAAGAGTAATTAGTTTATTGAGATAGATATGTATATATGCAAAAATTTAATAAAACCAATAAAACAAAACATTCACGAGAACGCAGCAAGAATTTTTGAATTCAAAATTTTCATGTAAAATATTTCAATGAAAGATTTAAAAAAAAAGAATAATGATCTTTATTTACTTCTATTATTTTAAAATTATGAGCTTTTAAGCGATGTTTACCTCAGTTGTTTTTTAAAAATTTCATTTCTAATTTTAGACACACAGAACAATATTTTTTACTTCCTTATTTTGAAATTTCAGAAAAATCGAAATGGCGAAACGATTTAGAACTCTGAGACATCTTTTTACAAGTTCAACTGTAGCAAGTACTAAAATATTATTAATCACTGTTTCTATTGTTGTAGCTTGTTAGTTTCTTCCCTAACACCAAAAAAAACAAATTAAAAAACCCTTTAATAATTACTTTTCTCAGTTAAAATGAATTAAAAACAGAGGGATAAGTTTCTCCGAGAATAAGATTAATACTTGACACTCGTAGTTACATATTATTTATCCCCAAAATAATTATTATTTTTAAATAATTTATTTTTGATAACAACCATTATTCCTGTTTCTTAAAAAGATTACATTAGATTTTCTGGAAGAATATAGCAGCGTTTTTTAATAATATGATTTGACTCTGTGGTAGAATCTTCAAAATTGATACCCCAATTTATGTTGATAACTCCTTATAAGTTAGCCAATTTTCTACAATTTATGATATGTTACATTACATTTAATGGAAAAGACCTATTTGGATCTGCTAGCTCTATAAATCGCACAACTATTTTAGACAAGGACACTCAGTATTAATTTATCATAAATATAGATTTCGTAAGATTTCAATCTATTCTACACTCAAAGAATAGAAGATGGGTATTTTGTTCCTAAAGCATATTGTTTTATATTATTATTGTTACTTTCTCAAGTTTTTAGTACTGAATGTCCTCTCAAGTTCAAAAATATTATCCTTTTCATATTTAAAAAGTTCACTACGTGGGAAGATTCTGTCCTCATGAGTGCCATAGGCATGTCCAATAAATAATTAAAGCAAATGTAGTTAGAATATGAATGTTGACAAAATTATCCTAGTTAACGTCAACAATTCAGAAGATAGATAGTAAAATGTTATACTTTTAAAAATTCTTGCAAAGACTCATTGCAAAATAAATAAATAAATAAAATAAAAACAAAAATAAATAAATAAATAAAAATCGTAAATATGTTGAACAATATTGTTGGAAAAATGTTTCGATTTATTTTTAAAAAAGAACACAGTAAGCAGATCTTAAAATAAATTTATTATTTTTTTCTTTGCCAGGAAGAATATTTAATCCATAAGATATATTAATTTTGAAAATGATAATTATGCGTGTTTTAACGTGTTTCTGCTATGTATGTTTTCGTATATTTTTGAGGCTATATGAAAATTAATGTTCTGTGTAGTGTTCTATGATTACATATGAATCCTTCCAGTTCTATATATATATTAAAACAAATAAATCTTAGTTCCCTTGCCTGTCAAATTCAACAAATCCCAAGACGACGTGATCTACCGGAATCCATGGCCTGGCATTTTATCAGGAGACTGAAATATGGAGAGAAAACAGGGAAAACAAGAGCTGGTTTTGATTGGCGTGTTGAAGTGTCACTGCTGTATCGTGGAACCGATTCCGAGAAGGCGGAATGTCCTCGACGTCGGGCAGTGCAATAAGATTCGTCTGCGCGCCGTAAATGCAAATAATGACCGATATATCCTGTGGAAGCAGCTACCAAGACAGAGTAATCAATGTGCTGCAATTTAAAAGACAGCTCTTTTGGCAACAGGCTGAAGGGTCTCAAAGTCAAAACAATACAAAATAGGCTTCATGCGGGTGATTCCTAGTATGCATATAGGTCAGTGGTGTGTATACCTTCATTGACAGAAAGACACCATGCCGCTGAAAGCAAGTGGCAGCTGAACATCTGAAATTGGAGAGTCAAGTGCTGCTTCTCATGAATGAATCTAGTTTAGTTCACAGTGCTTATCAGACGTGTTTTTGTATGTGAGAAAGAGGTGAGCCCGAAATTACCCTACATCTTATTCAGAAAAATCTAAGAGCCAAGTACACGTTGTTGTTTCTTTTTGCATCCTGATCCCGACTGCGTTTCAGAAAAGGCCTACTAAAATTCACTGGTGAAGTAAGGGGATAAGATCATAGGTTCTCAACGTGGTGATAACGCTCTCGTGGGCATTTGAGGCTTTCAGGAGCCGCCAGCAAAAGAATCTGCAGCCTACAGTGGAGTTTATATGCGCGAGTAAAGTATGGGCAAATTTACTCAAATATAACCTAAAAGACTAAAAATTACCAGATTATACTAACAAAAGTAAACTAATACTCGGTTACCTTTAAGTTGACTATATGTATTTAAAACTGTATATTCGTGGCAATAGCTATTTTCAGATTTTGCAAGTAAAAAAAAAATTGGGGGTTTTAGAAAAACTAAATTAAAAAATATATATATTCCTTTAGTACAATAATATTTTAAAACATTTACCTGTGTTTTCGTTATGTATTATGTACACACTTATTTCTCTCTGGAGTGGGAGAGGGCGTGGACGCAGAAATATCACTAGAAAAGGGATGCCACCAAAAAAGGGTGAAAACCTATGGGATAGATGTGTGTGGACGCCTATCGTTAGCCGTAACCCGGAGCAATCATACAGGTAAACAGTAATACTCAGCTCGGTTCCACCTCAATGGTGAGAGAGAATACTCTGGTGGAGGGTCAGGATCTCCCCATACGAGGTGATTTGATGGTATGAGCTGAATCAGCATAGGCGGAGTTTTACTGACTCATATATCAAATAGGGAGTGGAAATCTAATAGCTCAAAAGTAGGCAGACGAGATCCTGAGACCCCACGTCATACCTTATACCGCAGCCGTTGGTGAGCCTCCCTTATTTTAATGCATGATAATGCCAGAGCATCAGCACAGCCGTCTTGTGTAGAACTTTCTTGAAGCTAAAACAGTACAGCTTATGAAGTGACCAGGCATGCACTTGATCTTAACCCGATAGAGCATGTTTGGGAGGCTACCGGAACTACGCGTTGCAGCAAAGCTGGCGTCTCCTGTTAGAGCCAAATATTTGGAGGCTGTATTAAAAATTCCCTTTAATTGTTCTAAATTTCTAGCTGCCATTTATATGACATATTCCTGTTTCAATTTTTAAAAAAGTTATTTATGTGGTACTTATAGTGTATAAACTACCTCCGAAATATTTCCCTGATTTAGAATTAGAGTTCTAATTATGAACAACCCTACTCTAAAGTAGTGGATTACCACATATAAAATAAAAATTTATCGCATACCAAAAAATCTTTTTCTTTTTAATACGACTAAAAACCATTCACATTTGTATTTTCGTCTAAAATGTATTCTTAAACCATATCTTTAGTCATATCTATAAATTTCATTCAACTGTATATACATATTACAATTATTCATTATAAAATAATAAAAATCCAATTAGTAAAATGTAACTGGAAAATAAATATATAATTTAACTCATGTCTTCAAATTGAGATGTATGGCAAGCCATGCGTAGCTAAACTTATTGTTCTAGCCAGGAAATTAATGATAATTGATTTATGGGCAGTAATTCCAGATGGATTTCTTGGCAATGTCTTTGACAATCTGTTTTTCAATTTGCCACGAAGGGTTCCTTGCACTCTTATGACCAAAAATTAAGGACATCCTTATGTTGTATTTTAGTCAAAGTAAAAAATCCTCCAAACATTTTGTATCGTTGGATATGTTTACAAACAAGTTAAAAATATAAGCTTATATGCAAAAAATTGAGGTAAAAAATAAATACCATTACACACACAATCACTTAAAACTTTCTAAAACTACTTGAAATGCCATAAAGAATTATTAAAGCATAACACTTAAAATTATTAAATTCAAATAAAAGTATAAAAAAAAATGTATAAGTTGTTTTGCTTGCTTTTGTGTATTAGTTGAATTATTAATGTAGTATTCCCCATTTGTTAAAATTCATTTTGTTATTCAAATGTTAAAGTTTTATTTAATCCATTATTTTACTATCTTGCATCAGAGTATCTAATAATACTAAGCTCAATTTAATTATTAAATAATGTCAGCTACTGATTTCCAGAATTAATGTTAGAAGATTTAACTACATTTCCATAATATTGGTTTCTAAAGCGAATGGATAAAATTATTAAGCTAATATGAACTGATTTGTCATAGAAAAGACAACGCAAACAATCGCATATAATGCAAGGCTTTTAATTTGCATTTCGTGAGTGTATTTTGAAAGATAATGATTTATTAGCCTCCTTGAAAAACAGCTATTCTATTTCACAGTTAATGGTAAAGGATTTCAATTACAGTATTATTGGATCCAGTATAAATGAGAATGACCCTAAATAGATTATTTAGACGAGAGGCATAACTGAAATTTTCGTACATGATATTTTAATTTAAATGTAAATGAACATTTCCTGTATAGATATTTTGAACTTTTATGTGTGTGCTTAGCATCAAGTATTGCATCTGAAAACTATTGATAATACTATAAGATTTTTGAGAATGAGCAAAGTATTATTTATTAATTATTGAAATTGCTGGCCGCATGTAGAAAATTTGTACGAAACAAAATCTCTACTGAAAACTTAACATACTTAAGTAGTATTTAAGCAACTATCTAAAATCTCAAGAGAATTTTCAACATCCCTTCTTCTTTCATTTTATGAATTTTAAATCTCAAAAAATAAAGTCCCATTCCCCTTTATGCCTTCATGTTCAGTCAAGTTCCTTTACTTATGTTCATGTAATTCCCCTATGTATCTCCTTGGGTTTCAGTGTTTTTCAAACTTTCAATATTGGTGATCCATTCAATTGTCATTTTCACCGCACCCTCTTCCATACACAACAACAATGTATTGAATTCAATAATACTATACTTTTACGCTTTTAAGGCTACAATACTACTTCTTTAATCTTTTAAGTGCCACTGGAGTATATAAACGTCCTCGCTCAGCCAAAACGTTAATTGCTCCGGACATATATGTACGTCTTTCCGAAGTACGATCTTTCTCAGCTCGCTATCCATAAAAGTATATCTGGAAGGCTTTGAGTGCAATAAAATGATATTGACAAATGTTTGCAAAAGGATTTACTTTTAGTTCAGAGGGATGGCTTTATTTATTCATCCCATCCCCAATACATCACATACGCCTGACTACGTAGACAGTGGCATTAGAGCTTAAATCGCGCAACTTTTAACTGCAGTTAAGGGATTACTATAAAACAGTATAAATTATTAATTTAAGCGTTAATTTTGTATATAATTTTATATATCAAGCCCGTGAGGCCACTAGTAATTACTAAACTTGTTCTAATTTAGTATTGTTAAATTAATTTATAAAATGCATTGTGTGCAGTACTCAATACATTTACAAGTATATTATATCAGTGTAAATGCGTATTTTATTTTTTTATTATGTCAGAATGTATTTTTGTTTGTTTACTTTTTAGTAAATTAATGTTTTTTTCTTAAAAATAATCTTTGTTTTCAACTTTTCAATATGCTTGTGTCCCAGTCACAGTTTATCACTCCCCCTAAGAGGACACGACTCCATATTTCATTATTTTGACTACTGTCTTGTAATCCTTTTACAACCTCAAAGGTTTTTTTTCCTTTTCTTTCCTTTGTAATTTGTGATTAATACTTATTTCTCTGAGAGCCCTGTGTGATACTTTTGCGATACACGGGAGGTTTTATGACTGTTTTCACAATAATAATGAAACAAAGTAATATGAAAAATTCCTTTTGTTAAGTCAATTCCTATTTAGACAACAAAGAATTTTATTTTAGCTTACTTTTTATTAAATAGCTTGCAATTTATAAAATATGTATACACATAGGACAGAATCACAAACATTAAGTGGTCATTAATTTTATTAATTATCATTAAAGTATCGTATTGTCATCCAAAACAATCGTGTATATAAAATTCGAACAACTGAATGCTTTAAAACGTGAGAAAAAACAGCTTTAAAAATTTTTGATCCAAGTCGCTAAAATAAAACCGACATGGCTGTATCTGTAATTCTCCTTAAATAATTAGTTTCAGTCAATTAATTTTAATTAATTATAATTAAATTTGTCGCATTTTTACTCAGAACAAATGGTGTTTTTGAGAAAATTTCCAGCTCAAATGAGCGCTTTAAAATAAAATGCGGAAAAACCCTTTTCAAGTTTTGACTAATAAGTCGCCAAAATGGTCGCTATGTTGCCTTAAATGATGCCAACTTGGCTGTGACGAAATTTTTAAATAATTAGTTTTAATCTATTAATTTTTATTAATTTGGTAAATAAATTACTGTATTGCCAACCAAAATAATTCAAGTATAAATTTCAGCTCGATTGAGCGCTTTTAAAATGTATTTTACAAATGATTGAAAATTCCACGAAGATAAATAAATAAATATATAGAGAGGTGAGCTAATAGTAGGAATTGAAAAACATTGTAAAATGCTATTACGCTTAGTTTGCTAATCATGCAATACAATATGTACTTCCTGATGCCTGTATTAACGTTGTTGGAGAGCAAATATGTTGATCTCATTACTCTTATCGAAGATTGTGATGAGAAGACAGTGATAAACTTTGTTTAAAACTGTTTCAGAGACTGTATAAATTTTAAACGGTTACCAAGGAGGCTTGCTGGTAATGCTTTTGTCTAATACAACGCCTAGCACTGCGCACTAATTTTCTGTTGTATAATTTATACTGTGAGTAGTATCGACTCCCAGTTTTCATTCCCAATCTTGTTCTCAACGTGTTTCTTCTTCTTTTCTTGCACTCCAAAAATTCCTCACCCAAGTCAAAGATATGCCCAGCACTTTATAATCGCGGGTATATTAACACAAGCTGGCTCCAGTCCGGGCTTTGGATTTCTATGTCATAGGAGTACAAAAAATTGATCTCCACATTATACATATATATATATATATATAAGTTTTACGTTCCGCAGCTCATGTAAAAGGCAGAAAGGTTTCTTTATCTATTTTAATAAACTCTTTTTTTTTTTCATCAATTGAGTTTGATTTTTTTCACTACCTAAGGATACTCACATTTTTCATACTCCTCGTATTTTATTTTTAAAATAACATTAATTTTTTTTGTGCTCTTTCATTCTTTCTCTTTATATGAATAGAGGTTTTTAAGGAGGATTTTAATACACAATTATTGAAAACGTCGTAGTTCTCCTGATTTACATTAAATAAGGCTCTTTTCATTGGTTTTGAATATGAAAGAAGAATCGTAATAATTATTTTAAGTAATTGCACAAGATTTGAAATCACATTACGCGGCTCTTAAGGATTTCTTTATTTTGTATTATGCATAATTTTTTATGCTTTCAAAGGCTTTTGGTTGAAGAAGCCATTTAACGATAAAACTTTTAAAATGAATAAGATATACTTTATATACGTATTTCATTATTTTCTAGTGCTCATTAAAAGATTCGGTATGATAATGGTTTCGCTTTTAATATAATGAAAAGGATATGGAGGTAATTAAATTCCTTGAACAAAAAGAGATTTTGAAGATTTGGGTAAAAAGTTTTCTATTCTCTCTTTTCTTCTTCTTTTCTATTCTCTATTTCCTATTTTCTACTTGATATCAATTCACAAAGCAGATTATTAACGGTAAATTTTCAAAATTTTTACTATGAAATTAAAAGAAGAAATGGATGTGTGTAATTGTATTCAAAATAAATCTCACACACAAAAAAATCATCGTTTTATTACGTTTAATACGACTATTAATATATACTTATTATTATGGTAGTAGATTAACATAGTTAAGCTTAAGAAAATTTAGGATTTTTCTTATCAGCTTTTTTAAAATTAAAATTTATTCATCACTTACTTTTTTTGAAAAATGATCTCTGGTGGGATAAAAGATGATGCTTTTTGACAATTTCTTTCTCAAACCAACCTTGTACAAATATTGATTTCATGTTTCTTATATTGCTGTTTTTTTATAAATTAACAAATTTTATTGTGAATAATATGCATATTATATAGAGTTATATATTTGCTTCTATGGTAAAACCTATTTTTAAATAGTATTAGTGTAAGCAAAACTAGACTAAATAAACAAACATGTACCATAAAATCTGGCATATAAGACACACCTACACTTTCAAGCTCCTTTTTTAATTTTTAGGTATATTCGCCGTATAACAGGCACCTGTTTTTAACATTCTTTTATAAGCTTCACTTGTATGTAACGGAATCTGACTCAATTTTACCCTCTTTTAAAAAGGTCAGATTATTTGAAAATTTTGCTCATTTGTTCAGATAGATGACAACAATACAATAATTTAATAATTTGTTCCATTATCTTGATCAGAATTCAAATCAAAGCTGTACTTATAAATAAATATGATTTAAAAAAGGAGAAAATGAACTTTTCTCTAAAAAAGATAAATGTGAATTACTAAGTTATAAGACAAAATTATAAATTTTTCTGATTATTATCATAGGATCTGATACAATTTACAGAGAGAACGCGCATGTTTACATTTTAAGAGATAGTATTAGGTGGATATTTTTTTCAGGAAACTTCGTGCTGCCATCTTGCGGATTAAATAGATAAAATAATAACTTTTATAATTTTCTCTTTGAATTTTTCTGATTTAAGGCAAATAACTTAAGAATAATAATACACAGAAAAAAACTGAGAAGGTTTAATTTTTAAGAAAATCTAGTTACAAATATATAAAGGAGTATCAAAGGTTTCAATATCTTTTAGAAAAGTAATAATCAGCTAGAAATATTTACGAACAAATTCTTAAAATTGTTAAGTATGAAAACATTTAATTGAAAAATGAAATTAATTTTAAAACACAAAAGATACAAAAACTGAAAACAATATTTTTTATTTTTTTTCTAAAAAAGAAAAATAAATGCTTTTAAAAGGATTAAAAAAAAATTCTTTTGATGTATAATCTATGATGGATAGTAACAAAATAAACGTGAAAAAAATTTATACAATTAAAAAAGGAAAAAATAATTGCATGGAATCAATTTAAAATGTCAAGACCAAAAACATTAACATGATAATTATGATTAGTATTTATTTAGTAGCAATAAGCCATCATTGTGAAGTCAGATATTAGAATTACAATGAAATGAAACTATGAGAGATTGCCTTTGAGTCAAAATATATCTAGCTTTAATGGTTGAGAGAGAAATTTAATGAGAGAAAATGTTGTACATTTTTTGTGTGTATTTTGCGAATGCTTAAATGTGAAAAGATTAATTTGTAAAATTTTCATTAACTGTCCAATCAGAAAAAAGTCATTACAACCAAAAAAATGTGCATATTACACTTTTCTTTTGAAAATGAATATTAGTTTTAAAGATAAAATGCTATTCGCAAAATTTTTGAGTTTGTAAAGCATTAAACTATTAATAGATCGAGTAGATAAGTTGTTTTAGAGTTTTGCTCCATTCCTTTAAATAATATTAAAAAAAAATTAGGAACACTCTTAGCTGCATGCAGATAATAATTGCATCAAATTAGAAATGCTACATTGAGTTACGTAAAGAAAGAATAATCAAAAAAGTATTAACTTAGGATCAATTTCATAAAATCCCTTGCTTCAGAACTTTTTTTTTGTGGAAAGAGAGTTATTTAATTAACTAGTTTTGTTCATTTGCTTAACAAATTAAATACTCTTATATAAAATAAAACCAATCTTAATTCTAAATAAATAAAATAAAATAATGAAGGATGAATTTAAAAAAATTATCGACTTTCTTTTAACAAAACTGAATTATCTTTAACTAATAGAAATTCATGGTTTTTGTTTCATATTTTTTGGTGATTTATGATTCATTATCATAACAGTTCTTTCAGGCAATCTTCTTCTGTAAATAAATGAATTTTTCGTAACAAAAAAAAAAATAATAATAAAATAAATTAATAAATAAATAAAATAAATAAAAAAATTGAGATAATTTGAAAGAAAGTAACTTAGTAATTGAGTGGAAACATTCTACATAAAACAGCCATATAATATAGAATACTAGCCGTTTCCCGCCTACTTCGTGGGGTATTTTATCAGTGGTGTAATAGAGAATATTAGGTCCGGCTCCCCGCAAAAGTCAGGCTCTTGGGGCCAAAAGCCCAAACACGTACTTGGTGTCAGTGAGGCTTTGGGCCCCCTACAATCTAGTCACCCTCGCAGTGTGGGAGTGTACGTTACGCCACTGTATTTTACAATGTTGTACGAATATATACTGCTTATATCCTCAAATGTATTGACAAACCTTCTTTTAAAACTCTCACCTTTGGATTTGAAAAGAACAGGACTTGAATTCCTAAAATTGAAGTAGAATTACCTTTTACGCTCCCGCAGCCTCCTCCCCCAAATTGGATCTCCACAAAACTCCTTTTTAGTGGATTTCTACGCAAAAAAATAAAGATTCATGCCAAATTTAAAGTCTAAATTTAATAGTTGAAAAACGGAAAATTTTTATCGAAAAGCCTCATAACACCTATTGAGATTCGATTTCTCAAACACCCGTTCTTAAGAGATTTCAATTCAACAAAATAAATAAATAAAATGCATGTAGGATATTCCATTGTAAAAAGTTAGGATCATATCCTTTACCGAGGTCGGTAATTCTAATCAAAAACAGTATTCCACATCAACGTCATTCAGCGTCCCTTTTAAAACGCTTCATATGAACCTTTTTTCGCCAGAGGCCCACTAACACCTCGTCGAGAAAACATCGTATTTCGCGCGTCAGCGCACTTTCGTCCTGCGCCAGGCGGTAAACGCACAGTTCATAACGAGTTCTAACATTCGTCCGCGTTTCAGGCGGTAAGTCTTAATAGCACCATAATGAGTTCTGTATTTAATCTCAATTCGCCTCCCCTGAAAGTAATGTGATTCAACTTTCCTATTCTTCCGAAATATGCTTATCTAATCCTTCCTATTCTTTGAAATATTCCCATGTAAATACTCCCCTATAATTCTTAATAAATTATTTAGCTCTTTCAACTAGCTTCTTTCTTGAACTATGTTGTCTATTTTATTTCGAAAATAACTAATACACCCTAAAAACCCCTAGATACCACGCCACAAAAACCCCGCCATCTGAAGAATCCAATCTTTTTGGAAGATTTCGGTTGGATTCCCACATGCATACCGAATTTTTTTACTTTAAGTCTAGCAGTTCTAAAACGGGAATTTTTTTAATCTATATGCGCCAGTAACTCCTCGCTCCCTCTCCTATAGAACTCTGCTTTAAAAAATCCTTTCACTGCCTCTATTCTTCAAAAGAGAGAGAGAGAGAGAAACATGTTTACCAACTTTCAAGTAAGTGACTTTAACAGTTCAATAACAGGAATTTTTTTTATCTACTATGCCCCTCTATAAGCCTTCGCAATTCCCCTTGAGGGTCATTTTTTGTTGTAAGAAACTCATTTTTTAGAGGGACTCTACTGCATGAAAAAAAGGGCCAACCAAATGTCAAGTCTGTAGGTCTAATAGTTCAGAAACGTGGGTATTTATCTATAACGCCCCTTACTCCCTTGCAACGCCTCTTTGTGGGTCAATTATAGCGAAAAACACCCCTATTATAGAGAACATTTACTACATGAAAGGAGCATGTCTATCAAATTTCAAGTTTGTAGATCGAATAGCTCAAAAAAGGGAATATTTATCTATAACACCCCTTACGCCCTTGCAACGTCTCTTGAGAGCTGATTTTTGCAAAATCTGTTCTTAGAGGATCTCTACTACATGAAAGGGACGTATCTACCGAATTTCAAGTCCTTAGGTCTAATAGAAGTTCCGGAAAGGTATTGTGAGTGGGTCGCTTTTCTCCTTTATGTGCGCGGCTATAGATAATTACATTAAAATTGCAAAAACATTGCTCACTGAAATGTTTCTTATTAATGATAGTGTTTATGCAATAAATTGAAAATGAAATAATTTGTTCTTGGAGGAGCCTTTTATTAAGTTTGTTTCGTTACAAAAGTCAATAACACATTTTTCTTAAGAAATGTCAGACTTGCTAAATAAATCACAAAGTCGACCCCCCTCCCCTTAGAATCTTATAATATCGGAAGTAATTTACTAGAGATAGCGTTGTTAAATTATTACCCTATACGAGTTCCTAATTTTGAAATTGAAATTTTCGTTTTTTGTACTCCTATTAAAAGAGATGCATAATTACTATTATTTACATTCATTATAATTAACACATACAACTCTTATCATAAATAGATTGAACCTTTCGGTATTTGAATAACTTAAATTACATACGTTCTACGTCTAATGAGTTACAGACATTTTAAAGTTACACAAAATGAAAATAGGATCAAATACACACAACAAGATTATTCCATTCCTGATCATGGCTGGAAAAATAAAATTGGAAAAAATGCAATTTTGTTATTAAGCCAGTAAGTCTCAAATCAGGGCGCCCCTTTAAAATTCTGACAACCTACAAGGGGCGTGAGCTTATTGAAAAGTCGAGAACAAAAGTTTATTTAAAAATTATTAATTTACTGAAGGTAAACAAACAAAAATACATTCTGACATATTTAAAAAATAAAATATACACATTTACACTGATATACAATACACTTATAAATATATCAGTGCTTACCTATTTATATAATTAATTTAATAATTTGTTAAAAACAAGTTTATATAAAATTTCAGTTCCACGGGAATGGTTTAAAATGTGAGAAAAAAAATATTTTAAAATTTTGATCCAAGTCTGTAAAAATGAAACCAACATGGCTGTATCTGTAATTCTTTAAATAATTAGTTTAAGTCAATTAATTTTAATTAATTATAATTAAATTATTGTATTTTTACTAAAAACAATAGTGTATAGAAAATTTCAGCTCTCGAATTAGCGCTTTAAAATGTGAGAAAAAAACCCTTTTCAAGTTTTGACACAAGTCGCCAAAATGGTCGCTATGTCGTCTTAAATGATGCCAACGTGGCTGTATTTGTAATTCTCTAAATAATTAGTTTTAATCAATTAATTTTTATTAATTATAAATAAATTACTGTATTGCCATCCAAAACAATCATGTATATAAAATTTCAGCTCGATTGAGCGCTTTAAAATGTATTTTATTAACGATTGAAAATTCCACGAAGATAAATAAATAAATATATAGAGAGGTGAGCTAATAGTAGGAATTGAAAAAAACATTGTAAATGCTGGATGCATGCTTGGTTTGCTAATCGTATGCAATAATATGAACTTCCTGATGCCTGTATTAACGTTGTTTAGGAGGCTGAATATGTTGGATCTCATCACTTCTACCGAAGATTGTGATGAGAAAACAGTGAAAAACTTTTTTTAAAACTGTTTCAGAGATTGTATAAATTGAAATGAGCCATTCAGGAGAGGCGTGCTGGTAATGCTTTTGTCTAAGACAACGCTCAGCACTGCGCACTAATTTTCTGTTGTATAATTATACTGGGGGGGAGAGATTGACTCCAGTTTTCATTCCCAATCTTGTTCTCAACGGGTTTCTTCTTTCTTTGCACCTGAAAAATTTCCTCACCGGTCAGCATATGCCCAGAACGAGAAAGTGCAGATAGTTATCAAGCTGGCTCCAGCCCGGGCTTTGGATTTCTATGTCATAGGAGTACAAAAAATTGATCTCCACATTATATATATATATATATATACACTGGTGTGCAAAACTTAAGCAACAGGTGGGTTTATTGCCATAACTTCACGAAAAATCATCTGAGAGACATGAAATTCTGAAATGAGGGAGAGTATTATGTACGTAAGGATGATGAAAGCATCGGCGCTGAAAAAGGGAAAAAACGCATACAGTATGGAATCAAACAAAACAAGCTTTATTGAACGCATAGTATCGTGACTCATGATTGTATATCCAACAGGAAGAACAACAAGCAGATGTTCCTTAATATGGTATATGCCCTCCCCCTTTCTACAATGGTTGCTTTGCACCTCTCCACATACTCAGAACCAGCTGTGAACATTTCTTGGTAGGATGCCCATTCCTCCAATCAACATCTGTTTGGTTGTTGGTTGTACTCGGATGATGTGAGCGTGTGGCAATATCCCCAAAGCATCCAACATGTTCGATGGGATTTAAATCGGGGGCACGCTGGCCAATCCATTCGAGTGATATCTTCACTTCCAGCAGCTCCTCAACATCAAGAGTGCGATGTGGCAGTGCTTTGTCATCCATAAAGATGAAGTCTGGGCCAATGGCACCTGGAAAAGATGCAGATGGGGAAGAAGTACCTCCTCACAAAGGATCCCCGGTTACAGACCCTCTGTCGAAAATGGGAAGTCAGTTCCGCCGTTCAGCATAATGCCCCCCAGACAAGAACTCCAGGACCACCGTAACGATGTCTTTCCTTGATGTTACTTTGATAAAACCGGGTCCCGATTTTCTCCAAATCAAAAACGCGTTGAGAATCGCTTCTGGTACTGCCGACCTCTCATCCGTAAAGAGAACACGACTCCCTTGATCAGTTGTCCGTTTTGTGCCTCTGTACCACTGTAAACGGTTGCTTCGGGGGCCATCTTTCAACGGGAGGCAGCCTTCAGGACGGCGGGTGAACAGGCCCCCTTGTGAAGGCGTCTGGCCACGTAAACCGCTACCTTGTCGACCTGTTGCTGACAGAGTTTCTGAACAATGGCGCTTGCTGACTTCTGTCGATCTTTTCGCCTGCGGATGATATATCGGTCATCCCCGCAGTTGTCGTCCCGGGGCCACACCACCTTTTTAACAGCTGTACCGTGGTTTGACGCTTTCCAAGCGCGCGAAACGGCACTTTTGTTGATTCCGAACTCTGCAGCTACACTGGTGACAGTACGCCCCTCCTCCAGCTTTCCGATCATTCTTCCACGTGTGAAGTCATCCAGATGATTTCTTCTAGCCATATTTCACGAACTGACCACTGGCCCAGAGGAAATATGGTGAATTGGTCTCCGTCCTTCATTTCATTCTACTGTTGAGCAGCCCCCCACATCACGCGTTTTGCGTACGCTCACATCGCTTCTGACGTTTTTTCCCTGATATTTGCATACGCATGACGTTTCTATGACTTACGTGTTTCCCTCTACTGATCTCCAGACCTCCTTTCTAATTCCATGGCTATCTGCTAAATTTTACACGTTGCTTAAGTTTTGCACACCAGTGTATATATATATATATATATAATATATTATAATATATATATAGTAATATAAAATAAAAGTGAAGAAGTACTAGAACCTACAGTGCTAAAGCAAATATATATATATATATATATATAAGTTTTACGTTCCGGTAGCTCTTATGTGGGGAAGTAGCAGAAAGGTTTCTTTATCTATTTTAATAAACTCTCTTCATCAATTGAGTTTGATTTTTTTCAGACCCAAGGTACCCCATTTTCGATTCATATTTTTTTTTTAAAAATAACTTTAAATTTTTTTTTTGCTCTTTCATTCTTTCTCTTTATATTCATAAAGGTTTTTAAGGAGGATTTCAATACACAATTATTGAAAACGTCGTAATTCTCCTGATTTACATTAAATAATGCTCCTTTCATTGGTTTTGCATATGAAAGAAGAATCGTAATAATTATTTTAAGTAATTGCACAAGATATGAAATCACATTATGTGGCTCTTAAGGATTTCTTTACTTTGTATTATGCATAATTTTTTATGCTTTCAAAAAATTTTTTTGGGTTGAAGAAACCCTTTAACTTTTTTAAAAAATAAAATATACTTTATATAAGTTTTTATTATTTTTTGTGCTCAAAAAAATTCGGTATGATAATGGTTTCGCTTTTAATATAATGAAAAGGATATGGAGGTAATTAAATTCCTTGAACAAAAAGAGATTCTGAAGAATTGGGTAAAAAAGTTTTCTATTCTCTCTTTTCTTCTTCTTTTCTATTCTCTATTTCCTATTTTCTACTTGATATCAATTCACAAAACAAATTATTAACGGTGGATTTTCAAAATTTTTATTATGAAATTAAAAGAAGAAATGGATGTTTGTAATTGTATTCAAAATAAATCTCACACACAAAAATATCATCGTTTTATTACATTTAATACGACTATATTAATATATACTTATTATTATTATAGTAGATTAACATGGTTAAGCTTAAGAAAATTTAGAATTTTTCTTATCAGCTTTTTTAAAATTAAAATTTATTCATCACTTACTTTTTTTAAAAATGACCTCAGGATAAAGATGATTTTTGATAATTTTCTTTCAAATCCAACTTGTACAAATATTGATTTCATGTTTCTTATATTGCTGTTTTTTTATAAATTAACAAATTTTATTAGAATAATATGCATATTATATAGAGTTATATATTGGCTTCTATGGTAAAACCTATTTTTAAATAGTATTAGTGTAAGCAAAACTAGACCAAATAAACAAACATACCATAAAATCTGGCATATAAGACACACCTACACTTTCAAGCTCCTTTTTTAATTTTTAGGTATATTCGCCGTATAACACGCACCTCTTTTTAACATTCTTTTATAAGCTTCACTTGTATGTAACGGAATCTGGACTCAATTTTTACCCTCTTTAAAAGGTCAGATTATTTGAAAATTTTGCTCATTTGTTCAGGATAGATGACAATACAATAATTTAATAATTTTGTTCCATTATCTTGATCAGGATCATCAGGATTAACGATTTCCCATTTTCAGATCCCATCCCTCATCTGGCGACTGATTTCAGATCCCATTTCCAGATTTGGGGACTAATTCCAGATTTTGCGACTAATTCAAGATGAGGCGACTAAAAGATTAAGTTACAACTTAGTTCCATTAACTATAAAATGGTGTTTTCTAGTTTTTTAAAACTATAATTTATTTTATGAAAAAATTTGAAGTCATTTATTCGAGGTATTATCCCAGGCCTTTAAAAAATAATATACTTTTAGAACTAAAAAACAATCCTTTAAGTTAGTTAGGTCGGACATTTCTTTTAAATAAACAGTGTGATTTGATGTATGTAGAAATCCAATTTTTTAAAATTCTTATCTCTTTTTATTTTAAAGCTTAATTATAGCTGGCGACTATCGCACACCCGTAATGATATTTTTTGTGTTAAAAGTGCGTGTTATACGCCGGAGCTACGGTGTTTATTGTAATTTTTTTTTCTTTCAAGTCATTTAGATTATCACTATTTTTTTTCAAAATATCTGGCGAAGAAACTAAAACAAAAAGAAGAGAGAATCATATATTTCAATCTCCTTCAGTAAAATTCCTTTAATGACATAGGAGGCATGTTTTATTTGATACAAAATTTAATACAAAATTACAATAATTTACATTGTTAACACAAAAATCGGAAGTAAGTTACGTTTTATATATATATAAATATATATATATATATATAAATTAAAAATAACTGGCCTTTTCAATTTATATTTAGTTAAGTAAAATATTTTGCATTTGCGCTATTCTATTTAATCACATAAGAAAAAATATAATATGCTCTTTCTATATTTATAAAAATAAAATACAATTACAACATATTGTAATTTTTTTTATAGAAACATAAGTAAAATCTTCCAATAGAAAATTTGATAGCTAACTTTAATAGGTATCTGCAGTAAAAAATAACATAAGTCTTCATTTTAATAAATTTTAAGAAAATAAAATTATTTTCTTTAATATTTCACGGATAAAACAGAACGGAAGTATAAATTAAACCTTTAAATTTGTTTATTCAAGCATCGGTTGTTCATTCAGTAAAAAAAAAGTTTTCGATCAATAAAACTAACAAAGGGAAGAAAGATGATTTTTAGTTTCTATCTTTGGCATATATGTACAATGAAGATAAAACTGTTTATCATTATTATAACGTCTCCAGTGGAAAGGTTTATTTGAAAGATGGAAAGTATTCACATTTAAAAAGCATTTGCATCAATGTTTGTCTTTAAATGTGTTTCTGAAAAGTTCTTATTATTATAATATATTATCTCTATACTTCATGCAGAGTTTTTAAATAATTGGACTTTCATATTTTTGTATCTGAGATACATTAAAGTATGATTAATTTAGTTAAACGAAATCATCGACATATTTTCTGCAGAAGAGACTGCTTTAAATCCATTAATCATAATAAAAGATAATGGTTGCTTCCCAAAAGCCAGTTAAAACGGCAGTTAAATAAAAAACAAATGCTGTTAAAATGAAGATTGTTGTAGTAAATATTTTTCAGACTGAGTTTTTAGCATTTGTATTTTCAAAAGAAAACAGTAACAAATTAGTAATTTTGTTTTAAGTTTATAAATCAATCATGGGGCAGTGTTTTTTGCATCAATATATTGTTAAAATAAAATATTCGAAAGGCTTCAAAAAAGTTTAGAAAAATTACATGTAAACGACATTGTTATGAGAAATGGGTATATAATATATTGGTATATATGGGCATATAAAAAGTCTTAAATTTACGTGAGGAAGAATATGATCAGAATTAAAGACAAATTTCTTTTTGAAAATCGTTATTCTGTAATCATAAAAATATGTCTTCCAAGCTGCAGATAAAAAAAATTAAGTGAAAGCTTTAAATTGGCAGTTAAATCTAATTCATTTTTGAAAGTTTAATTGAATTAAATGAGAAAAATTAATTATGAATCGAAACCAATATGCTTAGAACTGACTATGTTTGGAACCATGATTTTGCTAAAGCTTATAAATGAACATTTTTTTATTTAGTGTAACTTAAATTAGAATATTCATATAAAATTGTTTCAAAAATATTAGTACAGTAAAATCTTTTTAAATGCGATTTTTTGACTAAAAAGGTAAAACGAATGAGAAAGTTTCAAAAAATTCTCCTTTAACGAAAGATGTCTCTATAATGATACTATTTTGCTTATATATAGCTAAGACTTCCATACAGAGCATGAACTAGGATTTTTGAAAAGTATTGTAGAAGTGGATTTATTCATATTTTAGCATATGAAAGTAGAAAAATATATTTTAACACAAAACACTGGTTATTATTTTAATTAATAGAAATTAAAAATAATGTGAATTTTTCAAAAATCCTCGTTTAACATATCTGTAGAGGATTATTAGCTATATATAAGGTAACTATTTTAAGAGCATTTTTTTTTGTAAAAGCAGAATGTTTTGAAACTATGTCATTCTTCCTTGCTTTTTTTTACCCAAAATTTAATTTAAATAACTTTTTTCTGTGATAATATTTTACAAACAATTTTATATGTATATTTTTATACAAGTGATGCTAAATATAAAAAAAAGTATTCCTCAATAAGCTTCTTTCAAAGTCATGGTTCCGAATTTTGTCAGTTATCTTAAAAGAAAAGCATGTGATAACAATATAAAATCATGAATAAAATAATCAAATTATCTGTATTTTTTTAAATGAAAGAGAAATTATCAGAATAATTTTAATATAGTTAAACAATATTTTTGAATTGATATAATAAATATTATCAATATTAGTTTCAGGCACCCTCTTAAATTAAATAAAGAAAAAAAAAACCTTTTTTAGCTGCTTTAGATTGGATGTATTTTTGAGACTATGTAGTTCACAAGAAAGAACTTTGCCTTCTATCTCGAATATAAGGCATTTCCTACTTTTGAGTGTTTTATCTAGTTTTGGAAAGAAAGAAGAGAGAGAGTGTTGATGGTGTTTTAAGATAATGCTTCTACACTTATGTAAACGGAAATTGACAAAGTTTCCTTTATGTGGCATCTTTGATGAGCGTATCTATTTCGTTCTTAAATTTCTACGTGCTCTTATAGATAACATATTTTTATTCCTTTTTTTCAAAAACGATCATATAACTTTACCAAAAGCACCTAAGTTTAATTCTAATCTAATATATAAAGAACCCGTATGATATAAAGATCAGATTGTTGTAATTTATAGTAAGTATTTTCACTTTTGTTGAAAAGAAGGAGTAAAACAATTTAATTATGGAGGGGGGTATCTAAAAAAAAGGAAACTCCGACAGGAAACTTAATTTCCCGCCACAGTCTTTAATTCCAAGAAATGGTAACATCTAAACATCTAGAAGTTTAAATGGGAAGAATGAATTCTGTGCAACTTCATGGTTTCGCAAACAAATGTAATAGCCACAGCTTCAGGACAGGAGTGATAACTTTTGTCTAGTGGTCATGTCACTGGATTTTGGGTCCATATGGACGCGGGTTCTGTCCTTCAGATACCCGCCACTTCATATGTATATAACCACCATATGTCAGATTGCATATATAAAGTTATACCACACTGGCAACTCTACCAGACAAGAATTCTAGTTGTGTACAAACATCACAGGTGTCGCCCTCGTCACTTGATTATAGTTCAAAATTACCAGGTCCGTCGCCAAAAGCCCTCGTGTAGCCTGAACAGTGCGACGTTAATATTCACTACCCACTCAGTTGTATAAACATGCAGTCTCCTCCAAAACAATGTCGGAAAATGTATAAAAAGGTCTGATTCTTCATCCACATTTCTTATATATGGTACCTCATATAAGAATGTTTTACCATATTTGTGTAACTATTTTCTCATTTCGTAATTAAGTTAGACAAAAGAAATATCCGTGTCACAAATTAATTGTTAAATAATTGTTGTAGGGCTAAAATGTCATGCCTTTAAAATGTTTCTAGATTAAATATCTTAGTGTATGAGCGGGGTGTGAACCTCCAAACCCCACCCTTGTATATGTCACTGTAAAAGAACACAATATAAAGAAACATAAAGCTCACATAATTGTTTGACAGATCTGAGTATTTGCTTCCCAGGTACTTTTTCAATCTTTTTTTTATATTTCTGTTAGAGCATTAACTGATATTAGTTAATTGTACGAGAAATTAAAGTAATTTTGTTTTTATATGAATTTTAATGTTTAAATATAAAATATTTTTACATATTAAAAGAACTCTTTGTGCGTCTCAATATTGTCTAACTTAAAATTCTACTTATATTGCCTTAAAATGAACAGAGAGTGTAACAATATGTTACTCATTTAACATTTATACGCGTAATGTCACATATGTCATTTAGTCAAAAAACGTAAGTTTCTTCTTAAAGTGTACTGAAGACAGTAAGAACAAAAATATTGATAATATATATTAAATATTTTTCACGTAATTTGTTTCTTTAATTATTCATTACATCTTGTTTAGAGAGTTTTAAAATTTCTTCAAAAATTACAGACAGTATTTTATGTTGTATAATTTATTTATATATGGATTTCAAATACATAAAAATATTTCTACATTGCAAAAGGTGATAAAAACATATAGTGATTTCAGATACCACACTGCGTTTAATAATTTGATTCTTCATTTAAGCAAATCATGTATTTCTAAATGATAAATTTTTTTTTCAGTTTTTCACAAATTAATACTCAAATAATATTCTTAAGAGCAACATATAAATATCCATCACACATTGCTTCATGTGTAGTAAAATGGAGGTTCTTAATTACTTCAAGGTAACATCAGTAATTAAAATTGATCACGTAGTGCATTTGAGGGATATTATCCTTCAAGTAAAAGCCATTTGCCGCACAGTATCATCATTTACCCTCTTTTCAACACAAGATTGATTGAAAGGCGATTCAGAGTTAGCACTTGGCATTTTAGTCTGGCCTTTCACCATACTAATCTTCTCGTAGTAAGTGTAATTAATTGTTAGTCTATGAAGTTTATAATTGTGAGGCAAGTCCATGGTAATTTCATGGATGAAAGTAGCTTTAAATGCTTTGAATTTTCGGCAGAAGAATAAAAACTTTGATGCCTAGGTGTAGAGAAGGAGCAAGAAAAATTTATAAGCTCATATGTTATATTAAGGTATTAGTAGTTTATTAGTAGTATCCTTATTTATCTGATTATACTATAATAATAAACTCAACGAACATTTTAAAAGCCTTAGATAGATATTATAAATATATAGGATTCATTAACAAAGCTACAAATGTAAGGAATGCATTTTAATACAATGTGAAAGAATCTAATAATTTAACAAAGCGTTACAGCTAAAATTGGATAGCATTATTTGGTTGACATTTTTAATAAGAATTAAGATATATTGATAAAAAGGATAAAAAATTTTTTCTTTCAAACTGAAATTGATTTAAAAGGTCACACTTAAGGGTTCAAGGAATCACACGTGACTTTAAAATCGCAGATAATTTTTATACAGGAACTGAGTACATTATAATGTTAGCTCAGTTTTAGTACGTTTTCGTGCTTAAATATTTGATTCTATTAACTTATTCAAAATCTTGTCAATATCAAAACAAGCATCAAATGACAGATTATAAGTTCTAAAATTAGTTATTAACTTCAGAATTATAACCACTCAGTTTTTCTTATCACAAAATTTCTCTGTCGTTTTTAAAAGAAGCATAATTTTTAAAATCTCTGTGTCTTCTCCAAATTTACAGGTTTGAGAATAAATTCTATGCAAATGAAATCAATTGGACTTTTGTTCATTTTCCCAAAATTTCAATTTCGCATAATGAAAGATAATATTGGATCTAACCATGTCTTGTAAAATACTAATATTTGGAACTCACAGTGAGAAATTATGTTTGATCTAGTATACTCCTGATATCATTAACATAATATGTCAACAAAATCATAAGGAGAAGGAAGTAAGCATCTTCTGTTGTTGTTACTAATGTCACCTGAACGGCAAAGGCCAGATCAAGGTCCATGAAATTCATCATGGCAAAGGGCTAAGCGACGCCTGTCGTTAGCCGTAGCTTTGAGCACATACAGGTGACAATACGATTTGGCTCAATTCCACCCCAATTTAGAGGGAGAACACTCTGGGGGTGGTCAGAGGCCTTCCCGAAGGAACGATAGATGGCGACACCACCTATCTCCACCTCCACAATTTAGGCATGAAACTGAATTGGAGGGAAATTTTCTCCAGTTTCCTGCACTCGTGAATCAGCCCACAAGAATTTCGGACCCACTGATTTAACGAGCACGTGCTCCGCGTGTACTGGGAGGGTATTTCGTGGTACGGGCATCGAACCCAGGCCTTCCGGTCCGGAGTCCGGTGCTCTAACCACTAGGCTATCCACGGCCTAAGCATCTTCTAATGGTCAAAAAGACTGGAGACCCATGGGTAAAGTCAAAGGGCACAAGCCTGCTCCTTTGCCTGCAGATCTTAGTTGGCATAATGAAACGGCCTTCATGCCTTGTGTGACTCTTCTATTTCTACTGGCTACTGGTACTTCACTCACTAATCAAGAACTGTACTCTAATGCAAAATCTAAACTAAATTTAATATGGTGTATTCCACATATGCACCAATGGTACAAAGGAACATCCTTTAGCTCTCTGTTGGAAATCAGATGTGACTGTGGCGCTATTAGACTGCTCTGGCTAGACTAACAAGTAACCACTGCAAATGTCTTTTCTATGACAGTGGCGGAAAATACACTCCATTTGTAAGAAATGCTGTGACCATCCAGCTCCACCGGATAACATTCTGAGATTAATCGGACTTTCTAAGAGGGAATCAACATTCAATCCTCTTATTATTATTGATTTTTTGGTGGCCAACAACCTTCTAGGGCTGATCTGACATATGACAGAACATTCGAAGATAAGAAACAACAACAACATATAATGTTTATTTCTAAATACAGTCTAAAGTAAGAGATCTTAAACTCCTTTATTTCATGGGAAATTTTGCTAGGAAATTGAAAAATACAGACTTCTCAGACGGATTCTTCCTTTATGTATACTATACACTGATGGTCATTAAAATGCAACAATATGAAGGAAAGAAATGAACGAAACTTTTCTTAACGTACATTTACAGCAATGTAAGGAGAAAACCTGATTGAATTTATAGGCAATTTGAGGTCTTATTGAGTTTGAAATTAGTTCACGCAACTGACAGGTAAAATGGTTGTTACACGGGTAGGCATCGAGGTGAACTGAGCTTAGATGACAGATGCTGTCAAGTCATTCCATGATGCTTCAAATCTATGCTACACTTCATTAATCGTAGCGGCTAGAAAGTGGTGGTGGCCCAGTGTTCCTCATTATGCTGCACTCATCGGAAAAACGCGGTGCCACTCCTGTTCCAGTTTTGTTATTGGTTGCATCATTGACGCTGCACTTTTGTATTTGGCAAGGGAAACCACAATAATGGTTACCATACAGACAATACGTGTTGCTCCAGATGTCCTCGCGTTGTTTGTATGGATACTTGTGCTGCAAACAAGCCATATCCCTGATTCAACATCCGTGATGTGACTGCATGATCCAGCAAGGTCGACCTGACAACATGTGTGCTCTTTCGGGTGTTAGTAATGGAAAGATGAGGAGATCCTGCATGGCATTCAGTTTGACCCTTCTAAGCCCAATGATTCTATATTCGCATAACAGTCGTTGAAATCCGGTCACTACAAGTAGCAATATCGTGGAACGATAAAACTCCCTCTCGATGGGACATGATCCTACCGCAATTGAACTCCGAGGAATGTATAGTAATCGTTTATAATACTCAAAGGAGGCCTAACATGATCTTCTCACAAACAACTGACATTAAAATTCGATTTCCTACTGAGAAACGTACTTGGTAACTTTCCTTTTACACAGAATTTGGGACATCTCTTCTTTCGATTGAGCTTAATTGCTATTCATTTGCAAGTACTAGCATCTTTTTGTCTTCCCTTCATCATCCCTTCTTTTTGATGCTGCAATTTTATTGGCCAACTATGTATTTCTAAAATAAAGATTGTAACCAGTTTCATGTAAGACAATAGTCACAAGGTACTTCATACATAATGAAAAAAAACTCTTACTTTAATGTAGTTTGTTGTTCCATAAACGAGAAATTCTGTAGAGCCAAAGAAATCCCAAAATGAAAGTCAGAGCTCGATGTGGCATGCTCGTGCTTAAAGCTTACAGGGTTAAGCATCTTTTAGGAATTAATCTTCTTATTTTCTATGTTACCTGGTCAAAAATATGAATTTCTTTATTAATTTACAAAACTGGATGAAAAATAGTAAAATTTTAAAAGTAAAACAATAACAACACCCCCGAAAAAATATGCGTTTATAATGTGTGCAGTAAGTTTGAAAGTAACGACTAGAAAGAAATACAATGGCCCAAACAAAAATATTTGTAAATAAATTCAGTAGATTCATTCAAGTAGTAATTATTCAAAATTATTTGCTAAAATTATAAAATAAAAATGGTTAGAAATTCCTTACAATTTTCAAATCTTAGTAATATACAATATGTCATTTTAAGTGATTGTTAAACGGACATAATTTGCGAAAGGATAAAAATGCATAAACTTATATTAAAGTGAAAGTGCAAGAAGACTCTTCTAGAACTTTCTAATGAAATCTTTTCTAGTTCATTATCATTTGTAAAATTACATCATTGGAACGCATACGATTTCAGTGAAGATCAGACACGTTGATTAAAAAAAGTTGGAGATACTGGATCAAATAACATCAAGATCTCCACGAAGAGATAGAGTTAATGCTTCAATATAACAGCGACATTCCCTTTTGGCAGTTACCAGAGTCTTCATTTCCTTCAGGAACATGCCAACGTGTTTACTTCATTCGAGCAGTTCAATAAATCACTTGACATCAACCCCGCAGATAATTTATCGGTCGAATTGGAAAGCCTCGTCAACTCCTACCTGCGTCAATAATTCTGAGTGCCAAGTCTTTCTAGATTTGTTTCGGTACTATCGTCTGTTTTCCAGCGCATAATTGAAGTCACATCAAGACTTTAAGAAACTGTTCTGGGAGTAAAAAGCAACGTGAAATATTATGTAGGTGACATGCGTTTGTAATTTGTCTTTTACAGCAAATTTCATTTTTTTAAAAAATAAATTTTTTGCTTTTTGCACGGTGCTAAGTTTTAAATAATAATAATTAAATATATTTAGTTCAGACTTTTTGGATAGCTCTTTAAAAAAAAATGACAGATATTTGCCGAGTTATTTTTTTGTGTGGAAACCAAGAATTTGATATAAATCAGCATTTTTTAAAACGTCACCCAAAATAGCATTTTTTTAATCCCTACTATTATTTCTCACTCTCCCTTTATATATCTATGTATTTACCTTGTTCAAATTTTCAATCGTTAATCAAATACTTTTTATTCATCCACTCAAAATCAAATACATTTTTTTAAACTTGTAGTGGATGAAACTTGATGTTAATATAGTTTTTTCAAATATGAGTTCATTAATTTAATTTAATTAATTAATTATGGTTTAAGAGATATATTTGACAGTCGACGTTATTCTTCTAAATGGCAGCACCACTGGATAAAATAACTTTTGTTAAATTTGTGATGAAAATTTAACTTAATCTGAATAATCATATGCTAGTTAGACGTCAGCATTCCTTTTACACTGGTTTTTCAATAAATTCTTGCCAATTATATTCAACTTTTATTAAAAAATATTATTACAAATTTAATGTGGTTAAAAAGTTTTTAATGTTAATTTAAAATATGTTTCGCCATTTAATATTGTGATTCTGTCATATGTATATACATGTTAATATTAAATGTAACCATATAATAAAAAGTAACTAAAAAAAAATTGTTCTTTATTGACCTATGTAGGAATTGACTTTTAAATTTCAGATATTACTCGTTTTCTTAGTGTTCGTTTATTGAAACAAATATTTTGTACTGCTAAAATTATTCATCTACAAATGAATTCCTATTTTGAAAAAGGAGAATAAAAAAAAGTTTATTTACACTAAACAGATTACCAGAACCTTTTAATTACTGCCCTTATCTCTTGAACTAATTCTAAATTTTTATAACCACGTCTTAATTTTGACAGACACTTATTGCAATTATCAATTCATTAACCAATATATTAATTACTACAAATACATTTAGCTGAGTATTTCATAATATTGCACGACTATATACTGTTTTTGAGTTATTGAGATATCTAAATATTAACATCAAGCTTTCGATTGTATTCAAAAGAATTCTTACAGCCTTAGTCTCTTGATTTAAAAAGGAGAAGACTTGAATTTCTAAAATGGAAATATACTTACCTTTAACTTCCCCATTACCTCCTTGGGACTTGAATTCCCTAAGACCCGTTCATTGCAGATCTTTAATTAACAAAAAAAACATGCTTGCCAAGTTTCAAGTCTAATACTTTCAGAGTTCTCTTGATGGGTGATCGAGTGGGTAAATTAGTGAGTATGAATCGCTTTTCTCCGATACATATGTGGATTATTTCAATTTGTAATATTTATAGTCGACAAATCCGGGATTTCTTGAACTCTAAACATGTTGGAATTAATATAACATTTTAATTTAACACAATTTTTTTAAGAATATCTACAATTGTAATTTAAAAACTTCAAACTAGAGTAACCCAATTAAACCTTTATATTTTTTTAAGTCGATCCCTAAAATCATTTATCTTTTTAAAATTCAAATTTTACTTATACGAAAAATTTACCTTTTATAGGCCTTCCCTTATTTGATTAATAAAAATACCCATTTGTATTTTATTTACAAAATTCAACTTTCAATCTTTTTATAAAGAATGCGTAAACCTTTTAAAAAAGCTAACAGTTCAAACTTCACACATGCGTTTTCTGAAATGTGCTTCTCTCATCAAAGTTCAAAAGTAGATCCATTTGCATTTCAAAAAGTTTTGATAAATTTGTAAAAGTTTTGTTAAAGGTCGTAAAAAACTTAGAGTATGTTAGAAGAAGGACGCGAGAGACGTCACAATAGTTACAAACCGATTTCTTGAACTCTCAAGCATTCTGAATTATCCATTTTTTAAATTTATTACTATTTCTTAAGCTATCTACAGATGTGATACATAACTTCGACTATGGTAATCGAAAAAAAAATTAATATATTTTCTTAAGGTTCCGACTACCCTAAAATCACGATTTTTTTCAAAAATTGACAAATTTTGCTTACGATTTTATTTTATAGGCCATCATATTAGATTAATAAAAATACCCAGTTTTTTATTTTTCATTCACTAGAACAAATATTACAAGTGTTTTAGTAAAAGCAAATGCCATAACTTTACACAAGATATCAAACTTAAAAATGCGTTTTACTCGAAATGTGTTTTTTGCGAAAAGTTCAAACGGAGACAGCGATTGCTCAAAAAGTTTTGAAAATAATTTGCTAAAATTTTTTGTGTATGAGTTGTATAACATTAGAAGTGTTTTGAACTTCAGATTTATCAATCACTGTTTTATTTCAAAATTTACAGTCCTTTATGTGAATATAATCACTGTCTTTTTAAGCAATTTCTTATAATCTATAAGATATAATGCTCTAGTTTTTGTAAAAAATTAAAATATCTATTATTCTGAAAGTCATTTCAAACATGAATAATAAAGTAATACATCAAAATTGAAAAATTGAGAATTTTCTCAAAAATTTATTGTGCAGAGCGGGCCCCGTTTATGATTATTTTTTGTACATTTTTACCATTTTTTTCCCATTTGAATAATAATAATTTTTTTTCTGCTTTCAATTTTAGGTTTTTTCTTTAAAATAATAATAATAATATAAATCTAAAAATCACAAAAAAAATCCCCATATTTCCTTTTTTCAAAAAAAAAAAAAAAGTTTTCGCAAGAAGTAGGATACATTAAAACACAATGCGTTTGTTTTCTGTAATAAAAATGAAAATGAAGCGGTTTTAATTTAATCCACCAAGGACCGCCCTAAGTTGCTCCTTCAGAATTGCTCTAAACTAAACTTCTAGACTTATTTGAGCCTAAATAATACAATTAAAGTGATTTTAAGAAAAGTCACTTTATTTTTTAAAATAAAATTCTTTGACCAAGGTGTAAAAGTCTTGCTAGTTGAAAATAAAATTAATTTAAATTCAACAATTAAAGAAGAGGAAGATAAAATTAACAATTTATTTTAATGGAAAAGTAACAAGAAAATTGTTTAAAAAATATTTAGAATTTAATGTTGCCTTTTCATAACTCGAGTCCTCTAAATGGATTAGTCAAACATTACTCTAATTTATTCAAGCAATTTTAAATATAAATTTTTAACTGATGTAATACTGAAATATTGAATCAAAGTCACTTATTCTTTAATTGCTGTCAGTCCTACATTCTATCAATACAATTACTTGAAATAAGAACTAAAATAATTAAAAAAAACTGAAAAGTAATAATAAACCCTTTTTAATCCATAAGAAATACGTTTAACCCATTACTGTCACCGGCGTATATATCCGTCTTGCTCAACCCATGGATTCAGTGCCCCGGACGTATATATACGTCTTTCCGAAATGCAGCTCTTTTCTTTGCGCTGCTATCAGTAAAATATTCCGAAAGCTTTGGAAAGCAATAAAATGACCTTGACAGTTTTAGTGAAGGATTTACTTATTTCAGAGTAAAATTTGCTTCTTTGTGCTTCTTCTTTCCCCCTCATATACCGCATATGCACGCTTACGTAAAAAACAGTGGAACTGGGGACCGAATCGAGTAACTTTTAATCGACAGAGGTAAAGGGTTGAATAAATATATTCAATGCTAAAATTTCATTGTTACTTAATAAAACTTTTATCGTCGTGCTCCAGTATATTTTGAAGGAATATCGAGTTTGCGTGTTCTCAGTCAAATATATCACGTTTTTAATTATAGCTGTTTAATAACAAATATAATTAGTTATTATTTTTTTAATGTGTTTATTATATGTGTTATAGTAAAATCGAATAATGAATCATAGTTCAACGAGCAACTATAAGAAATAAAGTACTATGGGTAATCTCAAAATGTTTGTCGACTTTCGTGACAATATATCGTGACCTGTATCGTTCAGGTGTCCTGCGTGCATAAAAGGAAACATTTATTTCAATGAAGTTGTTAATGATGACACGATATTTGGTAATCTTCTCACTCGAGTTTCAGTTTCCTAGAATTGATTAAACAAAGGAATATCGAAGGCTAGAAAATAAAGTGTGACAAAATGGTATATAGCTTGGTTAATAGTAAATTTAATGTACTATCAAAATTTCTTTGTTTACTAATATTCAGTGATATTTACTTTGGAAACTTTTGGGGGAGGGATAAAAAAGGAAAAAAAAAATATATGTGGAAAATTCTTGTGTTTATTTATCTCCTGTTATTGTTTTATAAGATGCCAGCAGATGATTTACAATAAACCTCGCCAGATCAATAAAATATTTTTGGCTGTGTTTCAAGTTGTACTTCTGTATGCTGCTGTATACTTAACAACTTTTATTTATATTTATCACTTTCCTTGTTAAAAAGAGCTGCATAGTTTATCAAAGCTGGAATTTTTAATATTTACATTAGTTGACAAAAGTCACTTGTAAGAAACGCATTAACTAGCATAAGATTTATTTATTTATTTTTCTTGGTTATAGTTAGAATTGTTAGATGATAAGATTGTTTATTGTTCATAAATTATGCATGAGAATTTCAATTTTTATTTTATCTTTGCGATATAGTTTTATGTATTCAACCTTCAAATTAGTATAATTTTAAATCTAGAACCCAGTGTAACAACCTGGCAAAGAAAATAATAAGTCATTTTGATTCATACAAAAATAATTTAAAGATACCCCAGCGTTTCTCAAACTGTGGGGGCGTGACAACTCTACAAGGAGGGCGCGAGCATATTGAAAAGTCGAGACAAAAAGATTATTTTAGAAAATTATTAATTTACTGAAAGTAAACAAAATACATTCTGACATAATAAAAAATAAAATATACATTTACACTGATATATTACACTTATAAATATATCACTGCTGCACAATGTATTTTATAATTAATTAAACAATACTAAGTTAAAAAAAATAGTTTATTAATTACCAGTGCCCATGGGCTTGTCATATATATAATTTAAAACAAAAAATAACACTTATCTTGGTAATTTTGTACGGTTTATAATTAAACCTTGACTGCCGATCAGAAGTTTCGCGATTCTCTTCCAAATGCCAACCGTTTTCCAAGTACGCACGCGTATGTGATATATTGATGGAGGGGGGAGGAATAAAGAAGCAAAAATAATTGGAATAAGAGTAAATCCTTCGCAAACATTGTCAAGGTCCATTTATTGCATTCCAAAGTCTTCGAAATAATTTTTCGGATAGCAGTGCACAGAAAAGGTTGTACATCGGAAAGACGTATAATACGTCTGGGGAAATGAACGATTTGGCTTAGCGAGACGTTTATATACAAGGGGGGGGGTACTTAAGAGGTTAAAGTCATATCGTAGTTTTAGCGTTAAAGTATAATATTATTGAATTCAGTACATTGTTATTGTATGAGGGGGCGATGAAATTTATGATTGAATATTGGGTCGTGAATATTGAAACTTTGAGAAGCACTGAGATAGCCTTAACCTCAGATGGAGGCACTTGAGCTTGGAGGAGAAACTGTAGGCGAGGCTAGCATTGGAAGAATTGGAGTTCAGCGAAAGTTTGGGAGGCGAGCTGTGGAGGAAAAATTATACTATACGTCTCGTTTGACTGACTTATTTCATTTCTTAGACATTACGCCATAATTAGATAAAGTTATTAGAAGAAAATTTTTATGTATAGTAAAAAATATATTAATTTTAAAAATTGTCATTAAAGGCACTTATAAGTATTACTTTAAATAAGCACAATTAATTTTATTAGATTTCGATATAATTGATTTTTAATTTTTAGATCCATGAGTATATAAATATTTGTCAAAAATTCTTCCTAAATATATCTTCAACATATTCAATAAAACTTAGATACATGGATATTTTCAAGGAAATGAATGAAAAAATTTCAAAACTAAAAATTGGACGATCGTTTTAATATTACTAACCTGAAATTATGTTTCATATGAAAAAGAAATAAAGAGAACTGTATTAAAACCAAAACAGGTATCAATAATTAAAATCCATACATTGCAAAATAATTGCATTTTTATTATATTTTATTTCTTTTGAAAAGCATTATGTTTAGAAATTTTTTTTTCAGTTGTCTTTTTTTAAAAAAAAGAATTAAAAGTTTATTTAAATATTTAAAAGTATTATTAAATACTGAAGTGTGAAATTAGAGTTGCCACATTAAACTAATTTTATAAAATATGCCATAAAAATATTAAGCTACAGAGTGTGAGAAATATCCATATGTGCGATCTAATTTTTTTTTATAAAAATGTATTTTAAAAAGAATGCTAATATAAGAAAACATAATATCTAAAATCACACATTTAATCCTTTAAGATACTCATTTTAGATCTTTAGATTTAAAAATAGCATAGAAAATATTTTAACTTAACGGATATTTGTAACTGAAAAAGATTTTAGACGTGAAAAAGTATTACTGAATATATACACATCTGGAAAATGTTTATTATATCTTTAAAAATTTTTTAACCATCTTTGAATAGCATGAACGTTGCGAAAATTTTAAAACCATTTAAGAATTTGTAGTTTGAAATAATTTGACATAACATATTTACCCTTTTTTTGTAAATTAACAAATTTGTTATTTTTAAAAATAATAAATTTTAAATTAATCACCGAAACAATTCTTTCAAAAGAAAAATCTATTTATTTCTCAAAAAGGGTCAATGTAAAGAATACATCTAAATCTTGCGTGGGTCGTTTTTATTTTAATTTCTCTCAAATATTGAGAAACTTCAAGCTGTTGTGTTTAATAAAAACATTTAAGAGATTTTGATAAGCATTATTGATTTTTTAAAAGGTCAATGTTCTACATAATTTTTCGACATAAAATAAGGGAATTAATTTCGGTTTATAAAAATTTCAATGTCTAAACAAATAATAAGGACGTTCGTGAGTAAAATTAATTTATATTTGCTTTAAGCTAAAAAAATTTCTACCACACACTTATTTATTTTCTTTAGGGAATCAATTGTATTGTAAAAAGTATATAAATATACATGTATATATATATTAGTTTTTTCGAATGCCCATACGGTAGATAATACGAATAAAGTATAAATATTATGTTGCTCAACAAATGTAAAATGCAGTGATTTTTCCGATTTAAAAAACAAGTCATTTTTAGAGTAGGATTTATTCATACAAATAAATAATGGAAGTTTGAAAAATTTAATAATTCAGGCTTTGCTTTTCATAAGCCTAAAAATACAACCCAAATTAGAATACCAATGGATGATATTTTCCCTTTATTAAAATATCGTTTACAGATTTAAAGGATAAAAATATTTATGACTTTTCATATGGAATTCTAAAAAACATAAATAAACTGGTTTTGGAGGAAATATATTTTATTCACGAGGAATTCCTTTTGCTTTTTGTGAAAATTTGTTGTCTTCCATCGACTACCGTTTCGTCACTGTCTTGAATACAATTCTGGAGACATGCCAAGATCTCAGTTTGACATCAAAAAGACTGGTCGAAGAAGGGTTTAAAATGAGAAACGGAGAGGAAATATGAATGAACTACAATATATATGCTTGTTACAATAATAGTCTAAATATAGTAAATGAACTATATAGAAAAATATTTCTTACAGCCTTGAGTAAAATTATAATAACTGGATCAATTATACTCCCACAGGCAAAATATGAAGTTTTTCAACAGGGTGAGAAAATTAAGTGACAGTTAATACCTCCTACCAGACATGTAATGGGTTTATTTCAAAGCTCATATCGCGGAGCCAATAAAACACATTCTTCTAGTAATTGCTGTTTTTACGGAAGGAATTTATTTCTATTCGAAATATTGATTGTATGAGATGTTCTTATGAGAGTGGATCCAAAGAAAAAGGTTATGAGTCGAATAAAAAAAAATATTTATTAACAATAGACATAACATACAGAAAGGAATTAAGAGGCATACGTGCCTATCACATTTCGACATAATCACCAAGTCTATTTAGGCATTTATCAGAACGCAGAACCAACTTGTTTAACCCGTCTTGGTAGAAATCAGGTCCCAGTCCATTGAGCCAGGTCTCAGTGGATGTTTTCACAGCACTGTCTTGGAATATCGCAGCACATCAGAAACGATATGTTGCACGCTACCATAGATTAGTCCCAGCTCTGACGAGATTTCACGCAGAGTTACCTGTCGATCATTTTGAATCATTTCTTCAATTCTTGCTTTGTTGATTTCTGTCGTTGAAGAACTTGGCCGACCGTTCCCTGTCATATTGCGGTTTTTAACATCCTGTCTGCCTGATTTAAAAGAGTGACACAGTTTCGCTATATGTTGACTGCTCATTGCAGATGTGGACACATTCTTTGCCCATAAAAATCGAATCACGTTTTGCACTTCCAAACGTGACCAATTTCCTAAGAGGTTTTCCATTTCAATCGTCCTGAACCGTCTGGGAACTTTCACTACCTAACCGAAAACCAGTTGTATGACGCCATTTGTCTCCACTCAGGTTAAACAAAAAATTTCTCTACAAAATATAGTTTTAAAATGTTGCGGCTTGTAACCTTTTTATCCATCTACATATATATATTGCGAAACATTTTACTCGCCCATTTAATAGCTCAATTATAATATTTAATATTTCTCTACAATCCTAAAAAGGAATATTAATTACGAATTAAATATTTGGGAGAGTTAAGTTTAAAAATTTATAACTCTGTGATGTTACAAGAATTTCTAGTAAAATTTGTTAGATATTTATACCGTTAAAAGGCAAATATTTCTTACATTATTTTCAGTTTAATTCAGTTTAGTCTCGTTACTTGCTTTCTTATGTTACAAAATCTTTAGAGACAGGTTAACAAGTTTCCCCAGGGATACAACGGATAATTGGGCTGCGACATTGCAATTACGATTAGGAAATAATTAACTTTGTTAAGCCTAAGTACTATTATTTGTTTACAGTTAAAGGTCAATATTAAGTGGTTAAATGTACTACGTAACTAATCCAACATTTTCACAAGTTGTGTAATCCTTCCAAATATTACCTTCAAAAATTTACACTCGCTTCGAATATCCTTATATTCGAGAAAGTAAAAAAAATGATTAAATATCAGTAAAATAACTAATGAAAATACTTCCCCTTTGATAATTACGTTCCTTTGAGAACAGCCAAACTCCATGCATTAAAGAGATTTGATTATACTCATTTGAATATCTATGAATTTAGAATTTACAGCCATTAGAGTATTAACGAATTCTCATCTGCTCTCATCATACTCAACAATAATCGGCTTTCCAGATTTATGAGATTTACTGCAATAAATGTGAAGGAATTCCAGTTTTCGACTTAATTTAATAAATATATCAATTCTATAGGAGTTCTTGGTTTGCTTTGTAGTTATAGAAATACTTATTATGCTTTGATAAACTTAGTTAACATCAAAATGCACATTTTTAAGTAGAAATACAACTTATAGATTTCTACAAGCGGTTTAAATTATGATTTTCTATTAATTTCAATGAATTTAATTTAGATTTAATATGCACTTAAAATATGTGTGTATATTGTTTTTAAAAGAATGATAAATAGTTTTTTGTTTAAAAAAATAGGCAAGATCCTTAATGATGTGTAAAAAAGCACAAATGAAAATTTTTCTTCGTATAAGTGAATTTCCTTTGGAATTTCTAATTAAAAAAACTTTTGACATAAAAAAGTACTTTTTTAAACATGATAAGTTTGTTTTTAAATAACAGATTAGAAGACAAGGTTTTTTCCTTTTATTTATAATGACTTTTATGATGTGACGTTTAAAATCAGATAGTGAATTTAGAATATTTAATTCATTGATATTATTATAGGGAATTAATTTTTTTATAAAAAAGATTTCATTTTTAGTGTTGTTAATTGTTTAATAAAATTATTTAGTTTTAAAAAATGTATGGGAGATCATTATTTAAAATTTTTTAAACGGAAATTTTGGTACTTTTCCATTTTGCCGGCACAAGCGATAAAATCGCCAAAAATAATACAACCGATACTAAATGGAATATTCCCGCTGGTAACCTTTTACCATCACATTTTCAAAAAAAATTATGGTCTTTTGTTATCAGTAACGTCTTTTTCATTATGCATCAAAAATGGAAGAAAACCAATCAGAACTAACTTTTATAAGATTTTTTTTTGTATATTGTGTGTTTTGTCGCCAATAGAGCCTGCTTGGTGAGACGGAGAAGTACCAAAATTTCTTGTTAAATTTGCATAATTAGTTTTAAATTGAAAAAAAAGGACTTTTTAAGATATTTTTAAAACTAAAAAGTTGAATATAACATTCTTGAGTACGAGAAAAAAGTATGAAGTAAACACATGATTTATGTAGAACTTAGGTAGGAATTTTTCACAAGTTCAAAAAATAATGGGGCAAAGAATGCATAGAAAAAAATACTACTAAATAGAAAAATTTCATCTTTTTTATTTTTATTTTTTTGCATTAAAAATTCATACTATCCAAAATAAACACAGAGAATGTTCAAACATTATAATTCGCTACTGGTAGGTCATATTTTTCCATACATTTTATTTTTACAAACATCTCTAAATTTCTCATGACATGATGTATTTTCAAACTTTAAATAAGAAGCTATAAATTTAGTGCTGATAATTTTTACAGATGGAACAGGTGTCACTGCAAAGTAAAATATCAAACATTTTTTTTTAGTTTTGTAGAGAGAAAAAGAAAAGAAGGAAAAGATCCATGTAGATCCAAATTTCGTTTACATTTCATAGTTCTTTGATTTAATTGATGTCTAGTGAAATATTGTATTTTTATAGAGAAAAAATTCCCTGTGCATTGTTACATTTCTAAGAATTGTTTCAGTGTCCTTAACAAAATGATTTGCGTTAAGGTATCCGACTACTTTCGGAACCGTGATTTTGCAAAAGCGTATAAATGGATAATATTTATGATATTTAGTGTCACTTAGATTAGAAAATGTATATAATGTTGTTTTAAGAATAGTATTACAATAAAAAATGATTTAAAAACAATATTTTGACAAAAAATGAACATAGAATGACCCATTTTCAAAATATTCTCCTTTTTGAAAAATGCTTCTATTATATAATAATATTTTGCCTGTATATAACTCAAACCTCTGTACAGATACAATACCTTAATGCTCATTAATTACAAATTGATGCTAAGTAGTAAAATAAATAACTATCATTAATATTTAATGAATAAGAATTTGTTTGGAATAATGAACACGAAGTTAAAAAGTATTTATTTCAAACCTAAATTTTTGAATTCGTTTTTTTTATTAAAGGGTTATTTATTCATAGCTGTTTCAGAAAATCAAGATACAAATTGATTTTTGAAGTGATAACTTCTTTAGGCACGTTTTGCTGGAGAGTGAACTTGTATGATGCGTTTTAAAAAGCCAAGCATTGTTTCGCTCGGGTTTGTAACGCTTATAACAATGGATCGGAATTTTCTGTAATAATGTAAAGTTCTTCAAGACTTGATATAAGTATGAGAAAACACATTTTCAACAATTGGTATATGTTGCGTTATCAAGAGCAGCAAGTCTTGAAGGACTTTACATTGTTACGGAAAATTCAGATCCAAAATTCTTCCATGGCCTAAGAGAATCTATATCTCTCAAAGATCTACAAAATAAATTTAGACGGCTATCACAAAACAAATTTAAGACAATCACAGATATCTTTATAAACTTTATTTCCTCAAAAAAGGGAATAACAATATAATCTTTGAATTGTCAAAGTTTGCGTGCACGTTCTTCGGATCTAGATAACAGTGTTATGCAACATGTAACTATATTATTTTTAACAGAAACTTGTATAAATAATGAAGAAAACATAGATGTTTCAAATTTTCATTGCATTGTTAAATTCCAAAGACACAATCACAGAACTGGTGGAGTTGCTATATATAACTTATGTCACCTCAGAAATGAATGTAGCATCAAATACTACTGAATCATTTGGGTTTAATGAATCATGTATCTGAAAAATTTATGCAGCGAAATGTAGAGCAGAACATGGACAAATAATTCTAATGTTATTATTTATATTTCTCCAAATCAAAGTGTAGAGAAAATTATTGAATTCATTCACAAAAATTAGTTGCATACACTGTGTGTGTGTATGAAGCCGGATCAACTCTTCTAAATAAATTGCTTATTATTTTAAGTAGGGATTTTAACGTAGATTTTTCAAAAGACAAATGAAAGCTTTTAGTAGATTTTTTTAAAATCAAAATTTAATTTAATTATGCCAAATGATCCAAATGAAAGCACGGCAAAGTATGGAACAACGCTGACTGAGTTTTTTTTAGATATTTAAATAATTTTGAATTTTAAGTATTTATAACCTATTTTAGCTACTATACACTTATTGTTTCCTTCTTAGAATACAATTCATTCACAAATATGACTGTATATTTTGCAAAAAATATTTTTGTGTGAGTACAGATATATGAATGAATAATTTTATATGACAATACTAATATATCCCCTTGTTTTTTATTCTCTCTTAACTCTAATCCCTGAAATAACATTACAAAATTTGAAGTTATTACTTCTATCGAATGGTCATAAAGCACACACATTCTTTTTTTAGTATAACTATTAAAGGAAAAATAAAAAAAAATAAATAACAAATTTCCTATAAACCACTTTTGAAATTTTCCAAGGATATGAATGTTATATAGCGTAGAATAAATATTATGATTATATTTAAGAACTTTTTCAATCAATATCCGATTAAAACTTCCGGTTATTTATGCACTCTAATTATCTTAAAATTTCCTCCTATTTAATATATGTAATTCACATTTATCAAATCCGAGGTAACAAACACAACGTTGTAGAACATAATATAATTGCTTCACTGAGTTTTATTTACTAAATATTTTTCATTTTTGATAACCCTTGTATATCAAAGTGTACGATTCTCATTTTGGTAAATCATATCTTCCACATATTAGTTTTCGCGTTACGGGGTACACCCACCAACAAAACATTTTCATTTATGAAATTTCTGATATGATGCCGTCTCCTTGAAAAATTCATTGCCTCAAGTTGTCGTGGCAGAATAAATTTTTCTTAACAAGATTAGAAATCACGAAGCGCCAGGATCAATCTTACTCTTTATTAGACGGGTCTCGTGGTAAAAGATTCATGAGTAAATATTTCTGTGATGAAATCGTGTTTTCATAGCCACATGGTTTGTTTTTAATAAAACATATGGGTGGTAAAGTGCATAGGATTTATTTTAGCTTGCACCAGCGAGTTATTCGTAAATATAAGATGAGAATCAGATTGTGTGTCATTCGAACCTTTCTGTTGCCTGTCATAGGAATTAAAATATTATCCCAATATTTGAGTTTCCCCGATAATTGGATTTATTAATATTAACATCCGAATTTTTTGTGTGAATCAAATATTAATCGTAATTTCGTGTTTTTATGGAGTACTTCAAAGTTGTACTTTCTCTGTACTAAGCAAATAATTTTCTTTTGTTTGAATTAATCGGTTAAGAAATATTTTCTTAATTTCTCCTAGTACTCTAACCGCGGTAAATGAGTGGTACAGCTATCGGATCGTGGCAGCCTTTTTCACGAGTCCGAGCACAGTACCACTAAAGACCCACCGTGTAGGGCAGAGATGCACGCTAAATCTGTCGAGAGCTGAAACGTCCTCCTGTTGGAGTGGTGTGGTAGTTAGGAGAGGGGGTGCCAGCTCAGGTCACTTGACTATGGTTCAAAATTACGGGGTCCGTCGCCAAAAGCCCTCGTGTATCTGAACAGTGCAACGCTAATATTCACTCACTCACTCAGTACTCCGAGTGGCCGTGGTAACCTAGTGCACATGATCATGAACTCGCGGAATGTGTGTCATGAGTTCGAGTCCTGCAGAGAGACGATGCACATTAAATCTATCAAGACTCAAAATCTTCCCGTTGGCGTGGGATGGAATTTTGGAGAGGGGTGTCAGCTAAAGTATCGTTCTCGTTATTTGACCATGGTTCAAAATTTCGAGGTTTCCATCGCCAATAGCCCTCTTAGGGATCGGTTTGTATCTCTAAACCTTTTTCAGGTGAGCTCGATTCCTTTGGGCATTCCGCCAATACCCCTCGTAATGCTGTATAGTGCAGCGTTTTTAAACACTTACTCATTACACTGAAATTTCTATATCTTAGTAAATTTTGTTGAAAGGGTATTTTACATTATTAGATTCATCGGGTTTTTAATTTATAATTTTTTGGAAAATTTATGGCCCTTTTGAAGAAGAAAAAGCTTCAAAAGTTCAGACTTTTTTGAATATTCACATTCACAAAAATTATACATCTATCTTCTTAGTCGGACATCAAAGGATTTTATCCTTTTCGAGGTAAAACTCAAAAAAGTCATTACTCTATATTCATAACAAAGCTATACAAAAAATAACTTGGATCAAATTCTTTTATTGTAATTAAATTTATTTGTCTTAAAAATAATATTTATTTGATTTCAAATTCCTGTTTTAAAATTTTTTTTTCTAAATTCAGCATTACATTCGCCAAATTATGGGTATAACATTTATATACTAAAACTTAAGAAAATGTATGTTATTTTCAGAACATGTTATTTATGTAGAGAAATTTATTATTTTACACAAAAGTGTGAAATAAATGCAGATGTAATTATTTTACAGAGAAATATTATTTTTCTATATATATAATGAAATCAAAAATTATTTTTTTATACTTTTATAAATAATCCATTAATCCATCTTTTATATCAAATTTGATAGTTAATTATTATTTTATCAGCCCAATTGAACAGTTAACCTATAAAATTGTGAAAATCATTGGAAAATTGTTAATACAACAATTAAAATTACAATACAACCTAAAGCATTGCGCAAATACTATTTTGCCGAAATGGTTTTTAAAGTTTTTTTATTTATTCAAGTGCTATTAAATTTTGAATTTTATCTAAATATTTTGAATTGACTGTATAGTTTCTGATAAAAAGTTTTGTTGATATTTTAGAGAGTTATTAAAAAAAAGACTTTGTATGAATCCCTTTGAAAAGTAAATTCTAAAATGTGTGTGTTGCCAATTATTACTTTAAAAACTTAGAAAAAAACGAATGAGATTTTATTTTCAAATATAATTAGTAGCAAGAAAAGAGAGAAAAGAAAAATGGAAAAAAGTTCATTTAGAAATAAAGATAAAACAAGCTTTCGATTTGTTTGTTTCATCATTATTTCTGAATTTATTATATGAATTTGTTATAACAATCTCCAAGTAAAAAAAAAACAACGTTTGAAATTTTTTCTATTTTTAAGAACATTTCTGTATAATTTTTACAGGAATTGCAATTGAACCTTTAACAAATAATAAGGAAAATATTTTATATTCTCAAAATTGTTTAGTGCTTTGTTTATTTGTTTTGTATTTATATATATTAATTACCTATATTTCACATTCAATATAATGTGATTTACTTTGCAAGATACGTGTAATGTAATCAGAAAATATTCTTATGTTAAGAATATATTCAGTTCCAAATTTAGGACAACAAACAATTACGAGTGATATCATCGGAATGTATCACTTTTGATTATTTTTTTTTGTTATCTTAAGTAATAAGAATAATTATTTACTAATTTTCTTAAATTTTTTCCCATATGTACTTTTATATTTCCCGCTAGTTTAGCTAATTAGGAAATTTTCAATGATTTAACATACAGGTAACTGCAATTGAGAAAGTTAGAACTTTTTAGATTACCGAATATGATATTAAACGAAGTTATTCCTCTTTCTTTTCCTTTTTTCATCAAGTCTCGTAAGGTCTTTGTGGGATTATACTTCCAAATCAGCGCTATCCGATTCCCATTTCAGATTTTGAGAACTCTGATGTATTCTGCTTTAGTCATTTTTCGATTAATATAACAGTAAATGCTGTAGAAAACCCTTTTTTTTTACAAATTACCATATTAAGTCATTAAGATTTGGTAGATTTTCATTTGGTTTTCTTTTTCTTTCGATCGATCCTTTCTTTCTTCGAAAACCTTACACCTTACAAAATCTTAGAATGGTTTTCCACAGAAAAGAATTACAAAGTAGTTCAGAAATTTGTTTGGTCAGCTTCATAGCAAGTGATATTAAGGTGAATAGTGAATTATTGTGATAGTTTTAACAAAGATTTTTGCTTTTCATAATGGGGTTACAGTTAATTAAATAGACGTGGTCATAAAATATTCAATTACGTGGCATTGTAGGAACTTTTGAAAAAACGAATAATTGCTTTGTATCGTATTAATAGCTCAGAATGAAAAGAAATGTCGTCAATAACCTGTTGTGTTGTTTTAGTATGAAGATAATGCAATACATTATTACAATATTCAGTTATATATATGTAAGGATAATTAAATTAGATTTAAAATTAAATTCCCTATATGGCATTTTCCATTACATCTCCAAGTATTAAATTAATCCCCCAATTATTTCTCCGAAACAGATGGCCTAACCACGAAACATTTCTGATCTCAGATCATTATATCTAATAGCCCTATATGTCAGCATTAACTTTCAAGTACACTCATAAAATCAGAGGATACTTCTCACATCTGGGTTTTAAGTGGTAAAACACTTAAATTTCACTTTGGCGTTTTTTTTCTCTCTGTCTCTTAGCGTCAGATGATGTCGAGAATTCATTGAATAAAGTTCTTTTTTAAAACTAAGTCTGATTATGACTCAGAAACATGTCATATATATATATTAACTGAGAGTTCAGCTGATTTGTATGTAGGTGTTATAGATTATGGAAAGTGTCTTTTTTGGAAATAATTTTAATAAAAGTATTTTTAACATAAGAAACTTTTTCACTGTTATGTATCTTTTGGATGTATGTACCTTTAACTTAATTTTTAAAAGGGGGAGGTTTATTCAATAAATCTAGCCTACCCCCTTCCCTTTTTTGGTCTTAAGCGAAAATATGCAATTTGTGGATTCTCAATTTCTGAAACTTTTAATTCTTTCGGCTATCTATTTAAAATTTAAATTTTGTCTTACAATTTTTCCGTTTAGTATTTTTTGTAGGATCATATACCAAAGTGTTATAGTTCTAACAGTGCAAAAAAGTATTAATGCATTTTGAGGGGACCAACTTAGCTACAAAAGTATTAATATGCAAAGCAAAGAAACATTTATAAGTGAAATGCAACTTATAACTTAGAATTTCAGATACGTTTCCTTTGAAATGCTATTAACAATTTTTTTTGTGCTATGAAATTTAAAATGTATGAATGATTTAAGGATAAAATACGAATAATTTAAATTTGTTTTGATTGAATATAATGTGAGTGAAAATATACAAGAATTCAGAAGAAATAAAATTAATCTCTAGAAATTTACTTTGCCCATTTATTATGAAGTAACTAGTAGAAGATAGCACTAGAATTATTTCTTTCCCACAGTTAGTTGTTATAGCAATGACCATCGTTATTTAGATTTTCTTGTTTGTTTTATAAACTTATTAGGTTCTTATTTTGAAATAAAAATAACATTGATATTTATTGAAAGTGGAAGAGTTGATTTGAAAAGAAAACTCTTTCTTCTATGTATGTTTTTTAATGAGAACTTTTTAAAGAAGCCAAAACAACGTAACCATAATTATTGCTTGGTATCTTTTGATGTGACTCCTTTTTTTATGTTACATTTACTTTGTCCAGTAACATCTAAGCACATCTACTGGAAATGAATTACAATATCTTCCAATTCTGCCCTAAAATCATTCAGTTAAGAAGCTTTTCTTGGATATTGAGTAATAAAAAGAATAGTTTAAATTTTATAAAGCAATTTTTATTCAACACTAATATTCCACAATAGACCATAGATAATTGAGATAACAGTTTAGAACAGTTACGTAACAAAGCTTAAATCTTAGTTCTTCAAACTTAAGAAAAAACTTGTATTATTATTATAGTCTACTTTTACAAATATTCCTGTAAGTACTCTGATTCAAATTGTTATAAAAATGGACTCTGATAAAATGATATAAAATCATATTTAAAATATAAATTATCTTAGATATATATTTAAGCCCCTTTTGAAAAATTCTTTACGGCAGTGATACTATATTAAATTGTGTATAGTTTTAAGTTGCGTGAAGTTCTTAAGTCGACTTCAGGAGCTCTTTCGAAAAGAAAACTTCTATTTCGAAATATTTTCAAAAAGATCCATAAGTCAAGTTATTTATTTAAAAGCTTGGTAAATAAAGAAAGAAAAAAAAATCATTTATATAGGAATAATAAATGGTATTACAAATATTGAACGCTAAATTTCGAACAATTACTTTATACGAGTAATATCTTCGAGAAATCGGGTACTAGGAAGTTAAAAAAACTCATAATTATATTTATTTTTAAAAAATTTGTTTTAAAAGTTTTTTTTAATGTAAGGGAATTTTTGACTAACCAAACAAATTCTTCCGCAACACACCTTTTTAAATAGGAAGAGAATCTCTCTCTCTCTCTCTCTTCTATATATATATATATGGATATAATATTAGTTTTATTCAACACTAGTTCTTTATAATATAGTTTAAACCAGTGTTTCTCAAACTGTGGGGCGCACCCCCTAGGAGGGCATGATAACCCTACAAGGGGGGCGTGAGTATATCGAAAAGTCTAAAACAAAAGATTATTTTTTAAAAAATTAATAATTTGCTGAAATGAACCAAACCAAAATACATTCTGACATCATAAAATACAGATTTACACAGATATAATGCACTTATATAAATGTATCAGTACTGCACAATATTTTTCATAATTAATTTAACAGTCCTAAGTTAAGAACAAATTTAATAATGACCAGTGATCGTATGGGAATGTCATAAAATTATATGCAAAATTTAATACTCATCTTGATAATTTGTACGGTTTATAATTAAAGTCGTATTGTAATTTTGCATCAAAATATATTATTATTGAATTCAATGCATGTTATTGTATGGAGAAGGATCGCGATGAAAATTATGATTGAAAATTGGGTCGCAAGTATAGAAAGTTTGAGAAGCACTAGTTTAAACATAAACATAAACAATAAATATATCACGTAAAAAAGGGATTGTACTTATAGCCATTAGATGTACTAGAAACCAAAATATTTCGATAGCTCATACTCAAAATCATACTATATGGTTGCCCATTGTACTTAAGCTCATACTGAAAAAATACATTTGTTTTTAAGAAAATGGCTAAGAGACTCTGCTTTAAATAATTTTTTATAAATTATATTCTGATCTTTGTTGCTTTCCCCTTTATCCAAGACTTGGAAATTACTACACATCCAAAGGTCAGAAACAGTTGGTCATAATTGGATGACCAATATTTCCCATCCTCGATTAAGTCTGAAGAAGGATAGAAGAGATTGTGTGGTCAACGGAAACAATACCGGGGTGGTCAGCATCGAGGAATGTTGATTACTGGACCAGACGGAAGATCAAAAGGGCAATGATTCGATCTCCAGTCGAGTAATTTCGTCGCACGTGCTCTATCAATCCCTCGAACAAGAGACGATTTAGTGGAGGTGATGCAGTGCTGATATCACTTGAGATAAATAACTGTTTGGAAGATGTGCTAGGCATTAAAATCAATACACGTTTCATCATTTACAATAATATAATTTAAATATTGATTTCGGTATTGTTTCTGCATGAATGCATGTGTAAAGTGTACTCTATTTGAAAGTTAAAACAAAAAATCTAGGAAAGATAATTATTAAATCTTAATAAAACTGAAGAATGCAAAATTATATAGTTCAAATTTTTTGAATTAATCAAATAAATGTATTTTTAGAAATTAGATTGGCAAATAAATTTGGTACCAGAATTATGAAATTTAGTCTTAACATTCGTTTTGAAAACAGATATAAGATATGTAATATTATTAAAAGTAGGATTGAAGATTAAAGTAATTGACTTGAAAGCATTGCCAATGATAAAACCATTGCCTCAGTAAAAATTTATAAAAATATAAAGATTTCAAATAATATTTTAATAAGTATGGATGGAGTACCAAGAGCTCCAAGACTCCATACATGCAAAGATCAAATTGTAACGTGATCATACGTAGTTACAACCAGTTATGTAGTATTCACAAATATGTGAGGAAAAATGTTTAATAAATGTAGTTCTTTTTATTTCTTTCTCCGTTACATTCAGAATTCAAATATGTTAAATAAAATGGAATTTTTTATTGTTACTTTTGTTCCAAAAAAATTATTTTATTATTTTGATTAAAAAATTATTTAATTATTTTGATTAAAAATTATTTAATTATTTTGATTAAAAAATTATTTAATTATTTTGATTAAAAAATTATTTAATTATTTTAATTAAAACATTATTTAATTACTTTAATTAAAAATTATGTAATTATTTTGATTATATATAATATTTAAAAAAGAATAATTGTTGTATTAGATGTATTTACTGGCGAAGA
>BMAV01027720.1:0-133781 GCA_019973955.1 Trichonephila inaurata madagascariensis
TCTGTTTATAATTGAAATCGCGTATTGAAGCTTTACCTCAAAGTACATTATTATTGCATTCAATACATTGTTATTATATGGAGAGGGTGCGATGAAAATTATAATTGAAAACTGAGAAGCAAGAAATGAAAGTTTGAGAAGCACTGATTTAGCAGGAAGAATCTTCTTTCGTCAAGAATTTTGAGGAATTATCTCCTTGACTCCTTTGATGAGAGCAGGTGTTCTCACCGAAAGCGGACAGCTGCATTTGTATGGTCTGCAAATTCTGTTGAGCTTAAAAATCCTTTAATAATTCGATAAAGGAATAACTTTTGATATCTAACAATAAAGGATTCAGAGCTTTGAAAATCTCCAACGGGCTATTTTTTCTTCTTGATGCAGAGAAATACGTATTTGCTGAGAGCTTGTACTCGATGAGTTACAGCTCTGACTGAATTCGACCAACATGTGTGAATACTGCAGAAAATCTCCGACGGTGAAATTTAAAATCGTCTGCTGCATCTGAGTCACAGCAGATGATGTTAAACTTTTGTATCAGAATTTATGATAAGACTAGATATTGCTGATATAGATGAAATTTCTTTGTATAATAGGCATGTAAATGCAATCGAATAATTTTTGCTGATATGTAATAATCCATACAGCCATAGGAACACTTATCACATTTTTTGTTCTGTAGTTATTTCTTACTTTAATTCACATACTTTTCCTATATTAAATGTTAACTTATTTATTTTAAATATCTTCAAGGTATCCGACAACGTTCGGAACCGGATTTTGCAAGGAGTGTAAATGGATAATATTTATGATATTTAGTGTCACTTAGATTAGAAAATGTATATAAAATTGTTTTAAAAATAGTATTACAATAAAAAATTATTTAAGTACAATATTTTGACAAAAAATGAACATAGAATGAACCATTTTCAAAATATTCTCCATTTGTGAAAAAAATGCTTCTATTATAATAACATTTTACCTGTATATAGCTCAGACCTCTGTACAGAGGATCAACTAGAATTTTTGAAATATATAACTTAGAAGTGGGTTTATCCATGTCTTACGACAACAGAGGGGAGAACTTTTAAGAAAAAAACGCTGATAATTATTTCAGTGGGTTGTAACTCTGAAAATAATTTGAATTTTTCAAAAAGAATAGTTCAGACTCTCTGGAGAAGTCTTTACTTTATATAAGCACACACACAAAATATTATTATTTTAGAAGCATTTTTTATAAAAGGAAAACATTTTGAAAAAAGGTTATTCTAAGTTAATTTTTTGCCAAAATATTGCATTTAAATAAATTTTTTTGTCAAGATGCCCTTAAAACAATTTTATACATGTATTCTGATCTAAGTGACACTAAATATCATGAAAATTATCCATTTATGCGCTTTTTTAAAATCATGGTTCCAAACGTAGTCGGATACCTTAAAACAATTGCATTAATTCTAGCTGTCAATGATAGTACACTTCATACCTTGGACTGAATTATTCATGGATATGGTGAAAGAGTTTAAAAATTTGCATTCTTAAAACAAAGCACTTGTAGAGATTATAATAAAGTAAAAAAACTTAATGGTTCAATTAGTTAATAAATCATTGAAAATGTAGCTATTTATGTTAAATATAAATGAAGAAATGGGCATTAAAAATTAAGAGGTATCAAAAATAAATATTTTACCTTAAAACAATTTATGTAAAATAAATATTAACTTTAGTTGAATTCCAAGTATTTTTTAAAAATTCAGAAGACGTTCAGAATACGAGAATTAAGAAAATATATTAATCCCGAAGCCTCATCTGGAAAAAAAAATGGGGTATCTGGATCATTAAATTCTCTTAAATAGTTCAAGTCCGTACACTCAGTTATTACTTGGTACAAAATATTAAATTGTAAAAAGCCAATAAGCAAATTATACACAGATTTTTTAAAACTCTTCAATCGTATGTAGTTATTTCAGGTGTGGTTCGTGTGTCAGAAGAAAATTTTCGTTGTCAAATTTACACCTTTACTAAATATAAAACACAAGACAATGAATATATTGCATGAATTTTTAGCATTTCTTTGTTTATCAGTTCAACTAAATCCACAGTTCGTTTTGCTACAATATCATTGTAGCTCTCGCCTTCCATACCCGCTTCTTTCGACCTTTAGTCATTCTCATGACGATAATTCAACAACTACTTTTTATTGTTCCGCGCTTTCTTATGTCAACGTGGTGAATCTTCAACAGCAGCCTTTAATTAAATGCTCTGTGATGCAAGAGAACAATCGAAGGAATGTCTTAAGACTTCTTGAGGCCCTGGACCCCTACGCAAATGTTGGTCTCACCTATGACCCAGAAAAGTAGACGGTTCACAGCATACATTGTCAAATACTCGTACGAACAATAATCTGAAGTAAATAAATGTGTATGACTTACAATCGCACACAGACTGTCTCAACCAACTACCACCTTTTGGCTAAATGAGTAATAATGGTGCATGATGGTAGACCTAGGCCTGTGCATGAGCACGGTGATAGTAATTTGACATATCGTTCGAAATTCCCAGTTTTTCGAATAATACAACCGCAAATAACATTTGACCTTTGAGATTATTCAAATAATGATCTAATAAAGGCTGAGTCGAGAATGAGACGAGGCACCTCATTGTGGCGAGCCGCACAAAAAAAATATTCAAAAATTTCATGAATTCTTACATACAGCAAGCAAATTCATCGAAATATTGCAAAAAAAATTATGCAGGCGCACAAAGATACAATCTTAACTAATGATAACAAATTATCATTAGTTTTACTTTTCCATTAGTGCTAGGGAAGTAGTTATTAAAAAGTTCTCATCTAAAAGGAATATATATGTACTGGCTTTTTATTATGATGAATGCAAAATAGAAAATTGAAGAAAAATTCATTACCGGTGTGGGGGGGAAGGGAGCATAATAATCTTTTGAAGGAAAGAAAATTTATAAAACTGTAATTCATCTCAAGTTAGCATTTTAAAAGTTCAGCATTACTTCTTTAATAAATTACATTTTTTTTTAAAAAAAAAAAAGAATTTCTTCAAGCTTGAGTTTCTTTTTTGTTCATACATTTTCAACATGATCTTGATTCTTTGAGACCAATCCATAGTTTTCTATAAAAATTAATAAACATTAAGTAAATGATATAAACATCAAAAGTTAATTTTATAACTATTTTATTACTGTTACATTCAGAATATCATAACAAGGAAATTGTAGAATTTATAATGTGAAAATGTTCAGCAAAGAGTATTAAGAAATCGCTATTTTTTTCCTTGCATAAGTACAAAAAAAAAAAAGACTGATTTAGTCAATGTGTGTGTGTCAAATTTAATTTTGTTCATAATCCTTGTTTTGTTCATAGTTAATTTTGTTGTCCTCGGACCCTGACCACCAAGCAAACTGAACTTGCGATAATTTCTCCCACATTTAGTATATAAATATGAAAAGTTGTAACATAACAAAATCATTGAAACTGATTTGAATGTAATTTCAAACTTTAATGTAAACAAACAAATTTCCTTAAATTCTTTTCATTGTTTGAATAGTGTTATGAACTTTACTTATGAAAAAGTTTACATTATTTTCAATTCTTTCATTTAAGCTGTTACTTGAAAATAAACTTCAAGTTCCATGAAAAATCTTATATTACATCTTAAAAACCTACATAGGAAGCAACAGGCTTGATTCATGAAGTCACATGATAAAAACAAACACGTGTTTTGTATTGAATTCAAAACAAACATTAAGCTAATTGTACTTGTTCTATTTGTAAAACTCAGATAAAATTTCAAATTTCATATTTGGTTAAAGATGTTTAAATGTTGGGGAAAAAAATTTCTTCAAAAAGATTTTTTTAAATTAAAAAAAAGTTGCATTTTATGCTTATACTTTTAAATAAAATACATTTTGTATACATATGTACTTTTTAAGAGAAAGTTTCTGAAAAGAGCAAAACTTAGCAACACCAGAGCGCGTGAACTGATTAGTTTGAAACACAAGATAGTCTTTATCGTGTGACTATGACGTCACATGAGTTTTTGAGTTGATTGGCTAGAATCAATCAATCAATCAATCAATTCACTATCATGTGACTATGACGTCACATGAATCAACCTCATTCTTTCATGGTTACATTCAATTTTTAAAAACAATCTGATTCATAACAAGCTGGTTTCCTGTTTCAATGTTTCGCAATCTACTCGTATCTGCAATAAACTGATGTAATTTTAGTCCACCCCTTCCTCTGCTCTTTTGTAGGGTTTTTAAAAATAATTATAATAATATTATATTGTGTATTTTCTTGTTCACACATGCATATTTTTTGCATCATTTCCTGTGCCTATCTTGTTGAACCCCCCATTTTGTAGATCTAAACCCTTTGGTGGGTGATTTCAATCCTTCCAAATAGATAAATAAATAGCCAGGAATTCCCCAATGACGTTTTGTATCGTAACATTACGTTTCTCCTTTCTTTTAACTTCAGTAATTACTCGAGCATATACGAATTGTACTGTATAAAATAGAAAATTAAAATTATTGATACAAAAAAGAAAGATACAGTGCTGTGTTTAAACGCTAACAACGCCAAGAAAGAGAAGACAATAAACAATAATTATCCCAAATTTAAATATCTTTTAGTCTGCCTTCTACAAGTAATTCTGGCCCAAGAATTTCTGTTATAGTACTTAGATAATGTGGTCATACAGTGTTGCTTGAGAAGCTTACTGAAGGAAATTTGACATTTCTTGCAGTTAAAGGTACCGCTGTTGACGATGCAAATTTATAGAAACAACTTCGAATCATTCAAGTGCAAAGGTATTGAAACTGCAAGAAAATATGGCATATATCCCCATTTTCAAGAAAAAAAGGCAAGAGGAAGTTAAAAAATATTTTAATGAATTAGCTTATTATCTCTGATTTTGAAATTGAAAGGAATATTCAAAATTACTTTTTTCAATAAGATACGAGAAACAATATTACCTCAATTCAGTGGAGCATACAAGGGGTCCTGGGGTCCGACCCCAAAGCCCTTGATTTTATTCAGATTGGTTATAATTCTAAGTTATAATACGTAAAATTTAATTAAATATTTGTTATTAATGATTAATTTTATTAATTAAGGCTAATTATTTATTCAATAATTAGTTTTTTACTGTGTTTTGTTCCTGAAAATCGACAAAATCAAAAATAGCACGATACAGGAATGGTGAACTTTCAACCCCGGATCCCCCCTTGAAAAATTCCTGTGCGCCCTACTGCCTCAATTAAATACACGTTTTACTGGTATGAGTGCAATCTGTCAAATATTCAATTTTCTAAGACCAACATTTTTACTAGATGTAGATGAAACAACTTTGTTTTAAAAGTGGGAAGAGTTCCAAAATAAGTATTCTGATGTAATTGGCCCAAACTTTTTCCTTCAGTTGCTTAATATTTACCACCTATAGAATTCTCCCTAAATTAACACAGGCATGGATTGTTCAACAATTATGCAAGGAAGTTATGAGCAAACATGGAGGAGTGCTAGAATGCGACCTAACAGAAGTACTAACAGCAACGCCGTGGCGTAAAGGAGAATATTAAGGCCCCCTCCCCTGCAAAGTCAAGTCTTGGGCCTCAAGACGGATCTTACTAAGAATTGCAAATTGATAGCATAATATAGGCTTTAGGTTCCCTAGAATCCGCCCCCCATGATGCGGAGGTTGCAGAAGTGTACGTTACACCACTACAATAACGTTATTATTATACACACTCCTGTCATTTCCGCAGCAGCAAAAAGATCCCTTAGCAAATTAATGAAAAAATATTTAAGAAACTGTGGGGACTAAGCTCGACTTTGCATTTATAGCTAATAGCAATTGATAACAAAGTCGCATCAAACCTGGATTTAACCGAAGTGATTGAAACTTATATAAAAACTAAAGGTAGGAAAAGATTTTAAACCCAATTGTTAATTTGTTGTTAATAGATAAGTCGAATTCCCCTTCATATAATAAACCTTTTATTCTTTATCTACATTGTTTTATTTCCTCATGTTAGTATTTGTAATCTTGCTCATTATTGCTTAATTTTTTATTACCTATTACGTCCCTTCTCGTCTTCCGGTTCTAACAGTTTTCAAAATTTTCACAGCTGCTTTTCTGGAAGATGTTTGTCGTTGTATCAAACCGAACCTGAGGGATCACTAAAGCTCACACAAGAAGCCTCATACACATATATGTCGATAGTATGTAGCCTGTGCTCTTCTGAGCACGATAAAGAGCTGATGCTAAAGTAGATTTGTATATTTAAAATATTCGTATATTTTTAGTTTTTTACTTAATAAAATCCAACCAAAACAAAACAGTCATTTTTTATTTTTATTTATTTTTTGCACTAGGGTCTTTGGGTATCTAGCTACACTACTGCCCACCAGCAGAAATTCCGCCAAGATCACTCTACAGCCGTCATTCCCAACGTGGGCATGGCAATATTTTGGTGGGTCATGGGCAGGATGTGCACCCTTCGGCTGACTATACTAAAGACTATGGGGTAATTCGAGAATGAGTTATTAACAGTGAATTGTTTTCTAGTAAATCTGTGGATGTGAATGTTCGTGTTAATGAGTACATAAAAAATATTTGTATCTACATGTGTAATTGGTACACAAGATATTTCCAGTTTCCCCATACACGCGTGTCAAACTTCTTCCTTACCTCACCACATATACGGCATTGGGTAGTGGCGCATACAAGAATTTTTCAAGGCGGGAAGTTGAAAGTCTACCATTCTCGTATCATACTCCAATAGGCAGCTAAACATATATTTTTTAATTTTGTCGATTGTCGAGAACAAAGAACAGCAAAAAATAAATTATTAAATAAATAATTATCATTAATTAATGAAAAAATCATAAATAACGAATACTTAATTACGTTTTACGTACTATAGAGATGGGATTATAATGAATCGGGGGGAAAAAATCAAGGGCTATGAGGAGGGTCTAGACCCTTGGACCTCTTCACCATCCTTGTGTGCACCACTAACACTGGGTGGACCGCAACACCTTGAAAAAATTAAAAGTAGCCTGTACCCTGGAAAAAATCTGCCTACCCCTGATTTAAAGGTTCCTCGACAATCCTATAAATCCTAATCCAATCCATCAATAATCCTAATCTAATCCAATCAATAAGCCTGCCTCTGCTATTTATACAGACTTTTTTAACACTTTCTTTTTCCTCTTAACTTTACACAGGAGTTTCTATTATACTTTTTGAAAATATTATGTTGTAGTAATGAATATATAGTTGTAAACACACACACAAAACAATAAAAAAATCTGAATTTATATTCTTGATCGAATTTACGCTGCTGGCCAGCGTAAATGACACACTGAAGGAAGCATGTAAATAACATGAAATTTACAACATGCATTAGCGGACGTGAGATATGCAAATGATCGGTATTTCAGTTCAGACACTCATCACGCGCGCCTGGGGCGCCACCTCAAAGCGCTATTTAAGGCTTGGAGATTTCGACGATTTCGAGTTCGGCAATTGTGTTTTTCTCGTGGTTTCTTCAAAAAACGATCAGTTACGTCTCGTAGAAAACAGCGATCAGCTTTTGATCAAGTATCCGAGTTCGACAGAGGAAGGATAGTGGCCTACCGAGATTGTGGATTATCTTTCAGGGAAATCGGTAGTCGTGTTGGACGAAACCAAACAACTGTAATGCGGATATGTGACCGTTGGATGCAGGAGGATACGACGGACCGACGTGGTCGATCGCATCCACCTCAGTGCACCACTTCATGGGAGGACAGGCAAATTGTGCGCAGGGAAGTGACGAATCGCTCAGTCACATCACGAACCATAGCAGAGCACATTGAGTCTGTAACGCATCATTCAGTGTCTGCGCGTACCATTCGACGCCGTTTACAGCAGATTGGTCTATCCGCAAGACGTCCATTGCTTTGTCTACCCTTGACGCAGAACCACAGACGTCTCCGCCACCAATGGATCGATGAAAGAAGGATGTGGGCGGCAGAATGGAATGAAGTTGTCTTTACTGACGAGTCACGCATCTGTCTGCAACACCACGATGGTCGGATTCGAGTCTGGAGACCCCGTGGAGAGTGGAAGCTGAACAGCTGCGTTATTCACCGCCACACTGGTCCTGTAACGGGTATTATGGTATGGGGCGGTATTGGATATCACTCTCGCATTCCTCTAGTACGCATTGCTGGTACTTTAAATAGCCAGCGCTACATCTACGAGGTGTTGGAGACAGTTGTCTTTCCTTACCTTCAGGACTTAACCACAGTCATATTTCAACAGGATAATGCGCGACCACACGTGGCACGCATTGTCCAAAGGTTCTTCGTCAATCACCAGATTGAATTGCTTCCCTGGCCGATTCGCTCTCAGGATCTTTCGCCGATAGAAAGCATGTTGTCCATGGCTGCTCAACGATTGACCTAGATTACACCCCCAGCTGACAAATCAGATCAACTTTGGACACGTGTGGAAGCTGCTTGGTGTGGTGTACCCCAAGAACACATCCAAAGTCTCTCTGAATCAATGCCGAAGCGTGTGGCAGCGGTGATCTCCAACAATGGCGGTTACTCTGGCTACTGATTCTGGCAGGAACCACACTTCACAGAAGTCTATAAATTTAATCATTTGGTGCTTGGTGAATATGTTATCGACAAAATAAATTCTGTTGTGCTATCTCTTGTCTTTCTTGGTGTTGCATTTACGGTGGCCAGCAGTGTATATTCATGCTCTAGTAGAGTTTTTTCACTGAGGGAAAATTTAGTGATCCAGTTTAGTGTGACACATCTTTCAGTTTTTCCCCGAATCCTTCCATAGTATGTAAAAAAAAGGAAATTTTAACATTAAATGACACCCCTTAGCGGGCCCCTAAAAAAGGCGCTGGGGACAGCCAGAGATTCTCAGACCACAGTTTAAGGACCGCCGGTATAAAGTAATACATTGATGCTTAAGGCACGGAAGTTTGTCGAGTCGAGTACGAACTCAAATGTCATCCTCCGCACTTGACAGTGGTTCGGATTTAGGTAGTTCGTTGCCTGCTACTTATAAAGGCAACGAAAATGAACTATCAATCAATCGTTGAGAATTTAACTTCAAATTGAAAACCTTTTTTAAACTTCTCATTCGGAATGAAAAAAATTAAGAAGAAATGATTGGGGGAAAGAATACACAAGAGAGAGATGAGAAAAAAAAAGACAGATTTTTCGTCAAAATATATTTTGGAATGAAAAATTTCATAATAATCAGGATGCTATTCGTGCTGTTTCTGATGTTTTTTCTCTTAATTAATTCTCCAATTGTAGTTTTTAGTAATTAATTTTTTCACTCGTAGCCGAAATGCTTGTAAATACGACAGAAATTTTTGAGGAGAATTTAAGCATTTGTGTTCATGAATGATAAAAGAGTACTTGTGTTACGATTTGTAAGTCGGAATGGGGAGATCAGCGTTAATTTTATTTTTTAAAATGTTATTGTTTTTTCATGTGAGTGACTTAGAATAGTGACATGTTTCTAGATAGTGCATATTTTCCTCCACTTAAATAATTGATTTTCGAGAAAATATTGCAGCGTTTTATTATGATGAAATCCAATTAAAAAGTTATTGCTGTATTTCAATTTCTTCAACTTTATATCCAAAAATAGAGCATATTACACAAACAGGCTCACGATTTAACACTAGTGCCGATGGCAACAATTTCTGGATTTAATTTTTGTTTCGGCACTTGTGTGCCCCAATTTGTGTTGGCTTGGCGTGGAAAACTTGCTTTAATTTAGTTAAACTGCACTTCTAGCTTTCACATAGTTTAATCTAACATTTTATTGCATTTCTCATAAAAATTTTTTGTAAATTTATAATTCAGGGCTGATATCCACCTTTGGAACTTAGATTTAGATTGAGATATCGAATAAAGCAGTGCTTCTCAAATTTTAAATATTTGTGACTCTATATTCAATCACATAATTTTCATCGCGCCCCTTCCCTTACAATAACAATGAATTGAATTCAATAATACTATACTTTGATGCTAAAGCTGCAATACAACTTCTTTAAGTGCCACCGGCGTATATAAACGTCTCGCTCAGGAAAAGCGTTAATTACCCCGGACGTATATATACGTCTTTCCGAAGTACGATCTTTTCTGTGCACTGCTATCCATAAAATTATTCCGAAGGCTTTGGATTACAATAAAAGGACCTTGACAGTGTTTGCGAAGGATTTACTTATTCCATAGAGAGTCTTGCTTATTTATGCCTTTTCAACCCCTCCTTCAATACAGTAGAACCCGTTTTTGTGCGGTCCTTTTTTATGCGATTAAAAAAGGTATTTGTAAAAAAAATGTATATAAAATTTATCTTCGTACTTAAATGTGTACAGTTAATATCTTTATGTGGGATTTGGAGCAACAAAAATGCTATTATCCCTTAAATGTTTGTGATTCGTTGCTTTGTAAAAAAACAAACAGCAACAAAAACATGAAATTTAATTTAGCTGATTTAAACGAAATATTTTAACTTATTTTGAAATTTAAAAAAAATTGAAAAATGAATTCAATATTGTTCAGACTACTGTATTCAACCTAGATCATTATTATTTTTTAAAAAAACTGAAGTACTGAATATATCAAATAAACAATGTGCTACTATGCGCCGAGATTTTTCCGACCAGGACCATTTGCACAGTATTACTTATCAGAGTTTGGTGCCGACTCAGATGTCTCCCTCGTAACTCTTCCCACTATTCAAAATTAAGAGTTCTACAGCTAATAGCCCTGACGCAGCTTTAGAATACGGCATTCATAAAAACTCATTTAGGTACTGATTCCTCTCAAGAATACGCCTTGGCAATCAAACTTAAGCTAGAAAAGTTTTGGTGGTGAAAATCCTACGTCCCTTTTAGTGAAATCTTCCTAAGAACGTAATATGCTTCCCATAATTTTATTTTTTTGTTATCTCTCAGTGGCGTACACAGACCTGTCTTACGAGGGAGGAGGGTTACGTTCTAAAAAACACGTAGTTGTAAGCACTATGAATAATCTCTATGGCGAAAATTATAAAATTATTAGTCTATAAGAGGGGGATTAAACCCCCAAACCCTCCTCTTGTGCCCGCCAATTTTAGTTTCTACTCTCGATTATGAAGTAAGAATTAAAAGTTTATCTCCATCTTTCGAAATATTCTCCAGAAAATTTTTCATTTTTTTTTCAGCATGATGTTATTTTTTAGGATTTATTAATTGATTTCACTAAAAACTATAATAAGAATTCTTTTTTCTTCGAAATAAAAACTGATATGTATAAAAAAATTTGTTTGATCTCCAATGAATTGATGATTCTGCTACGCCAAAGCCGAACAAGCTCTTTCGAAATACAAAATGAACTGAATGCAGAGAAGACTTGGAAGTGAAGAAGCGTATTTTGAAATGTGTGCGAGATAGAAAAATAACAAAATTATGGAAACCGTGTGAGTGCACTCTTACTAAAACTAATAAAACAAAGAATTAAAATATTAACAACAGTTTTATAAGAATTAAATCATACATTTGGTAAATTTTATTTGTGATATTTTTGTTAGAAGTTTTTCAGAAGCACCTATGAAAGTGAATAATCATTGTGAAATAAGTGACAAGAATTTAACTCAGTTAAACAAACTGAAGACGCATTTTTTTTTTATCATGATGGATAAAACCTCGTAAGTATTAACTTTTCCAAAAGACGTTATATTTAAAGAGACACTTATAGAAATGTTTGACAATTCATACAGAGGAAAAATCCCATGTTCGTAGTAGATTGTTTCTATAGTTCATTTTCTTACAGAACATCATCGTATCCATGCACAAAGAATAACTTACTGTTCTGAAATCTGCAACAAATTGACTTTTGTCAAATGTCTAATTTAAAAAACCGTCTACATTCTCATTCAAAGGAGAAATGCTTTCCATGTGTTGTTTGCAACAAAACCTTTTCGAAACCCGTAAATTTAATTGTACATTTACGTTCTCACACAAAAGAGAAACTTTTCTTTTGTGATATTTGCAATAAAGGCTTTTCAGTGAAATGTGTTTTGACAAATCATATGCGTACTCATACAAACGAAAAACCATATGTTTGTAAGTTTTGTCAGAAACCCTTCTCACGTAATGATCATTTGAAAACACATTTACGTATTCATACAAAGGAAAAACCTTATGTTTGTGATGTTTGCCAGAAGTGTTTTACTACTAACGATCATTTGAAAAAACATAAGCGTATTCATGATGACACAAGAAATTATGTTTGTGAAATTTGTCAAACAGTTTTTACTACTAATTATAATCTGCAAAATCATTTGTACATTCATACTATGGAAAAATCTTATGTCTGTGAAAATTGCCAGAAAGTTTTTATTACTAATGATGAATTAGAAAAACATTTGCTTATTCATACAGAAGAAAACTCTGCTATTTGTGAAATTTACCCAAAGATCAATGATGATTTGAAAAAACTTTCACGTAATCCTACCAAAGAAAAGCGTTTTGCTTGTGAAATTTGCCCTAAGGCTTTTACTTCTAATTGTAATTTACAAAAACATGTGCTTATTCATACTAAAGAAAGGCCTTTTGTTTGTGAAATTTGTTCAAAAGCTTTTACTACTAATAGTTCTTTAAAGAAACATTTGCGGGTTCATACCAATGAAAAGCCTTATGTTTGTGAAATTTGTCAGAAAGCATTCTCAGGAACAAGTAATTTAAGCAGACATTTGAGAATTCATACTAGAGTAAAACCTTATATTTGTGAAATTTGTAATAAGGCTTTTATACGCAGTGATTTCTTGAAAATACACATGTGTTTTCATAACAATGAAAAGCCTTTTGTTTGCAAATTTTGTCAAAAGGGTTTTACTATTAATTGTGATTTAAAACGGCATTTGCGTGTTCATACTAAAGAAAAGCCTTATGTTTGTGAAATTTGTAAGAAGGCTTTTGTACGTAATGAACTCTTAAGAAAACATTTGGTCTCTCATACCAATGAAAAGCTTTATGCTTGTGAAATTTGCCATAAAACTTTTTCTGGAAATAGTGATTTAGGAAAACATTTGCAAATTCATATTAATGAAAAATTATGGTTATGAAATTAGCCAGAATGCTTTAAATTACACAAACATAAGTACACTGATAGAGGAAAAATTGGAAAAGGATATCTGATGTTAAATATTTCTTAAATTGCCTTATTTTTCTCTGCACTTAGTGATATTTTTTCTATATTTGTTAGATATGTAGTAAAAAATTCATTTATATGCTGTTACATTTCAATTATGTGTGTCATGTTACTGTACACATCTATTTGTTATATGTTTATGTTAATGAATTTAAAATAAAGAGGTATGCACATTAAAATTGTTAAATTATTTCCTATAAGCTATGTTTCAATTATATATATATAGAATCTTGATTACAATTCTTAAAAAGAAAAAGTAGTAATGCCAAGTTTATTTTGTGAAAGTTTAAAGGTTAGATTGTCATATTGGCCACACACTTATCCCAACAAGTTTCTTCATGCCAAATCGATAAAGGGTCAAAATCGCCAAATCGTAGGGTTGCTACTCCAAAACACAATATGCCAAATTACGATTTTTCAAAATTTGACGGAACAGTGGCCAATTCAAGAATTTCGCCAGTTTAAAAATTATTTTGAATATAAAATGTTTATAATAATTTATTGATGCATTTTTGTTTCTTTTTAATATCAAATGTTTAACAAAAATTATAAAATTGTTTCTGTACATATACAGCAAGTGTTCGTAAAATACCAACTGAACTTTGCGCATGAACATTTTCATGACCAAAAATTCTTGATAACTTTTAGTGTTGAAACACATAGATCATCCACGTCAAGTTGCATAGATGAAAATCTTGAGTACTTTTTGAGTGATTCTTTCTTTCCCTCTCTGCAATGTTTCTTTTTCTATCACCATACTCTTTAAATATTTGTTTGTGCATACCAATAGTTGGATTAATATTGTGGTATTGAAAACTGGCCCCTGCATGCTCTTTTGTTATAGTCAGGTCCCACTTAGTCATGTTTTTATCAAATAAAAAATGGATGACAATATCAGGGTTATCCATTTCTGGTGTTAAAGTTGCCATTTGGCAGAAATGCATGGCAGAATAATACACAAGTACCATTGGTTTAAGTGCAATGAATATTTATCTGCTTAGTGAAATTTAGAAATTAATTTGATATTGGACTATTACCTATTTTTGGCACAATTTTGAAATCATGCCAAATAGGCCTTTGGTGACCAGTAATTATGTTGTAATATTGTCGTCAAAACTGTTTGTTGAAAAAATCCATTGCAGTCCAATATAAAATTGCCTGAATTTTTTGTTTTAGTTTTTTATAATAATAACAAAATTTTAGCAATATCTGGTATTTGTATTGATCTAAATGTTTTATTTTAAGTTAGAAGTGTTCTGATAAATTTCTTATATCTAATCTTAAGAAAAATTGTAATTAAAAAAATACATCATGTGTCCTCTGCCAAATATTTTATAACATATAAATAGCCGATTATCTTTTAATCTAAGGACTTTATCCCAATCATTAGTGTTTATATATACAAAGATGATACAATTTTCTTCTACATTTTAGCTAATTTAATCTGTTATAAGAATAGCAGGGAAAGAGTTTTGTTATGCAAAGGAATTTGTTTTTTCATATGAAATAGCACAATGGGAGTGAAATACTTTCTATGTAAAAATCATATATAACTGTAAAAAGCAGCATATAAAGAAATGTTTTCTTAGAAATTACCATGACATGTTTCTATTAAATACTTATTTTGTTTTCAACTTTCTCGTACATATCAAGATTAATTTATCAGTTAATGGGAAATAAAGTTTAATTACACTATAAATTGACAGCTGCTGATCAGAAACGATTATAGATCATTTTAACTTGATTAAATATATTGCTTTCAAGAGCTGTAGATGATGTATAACAAAAAGTCGAAGATAAAAATTATAATATTGAGTTGCTTAGAAAGTAATTTTATTTTTTCCCAACAGAAGACTTGATTGTATTTTTGTACGATCAACTTCCCTCCTAAATTGCATAATCATGATATATTATGATAGCTAGTACAACAATGCTTGTTTTTGTGCGGTAGTTATTATATAAGTAGTATTGTATAGTAGTTATTATATAAATAAGTCAAAAGCAGAATATTTTACTCTTTTGGTGTCAAAAATAAAAAAATCCTGCTTAAGCAAGAAAAAATTATTCATGTGTATTAGAGTGGTTCAACAATACATGTAAAAAAAAGTTTTATCAACATAATTTTTTGAACTTGTGGACAGTAATATTCTGGCAAAATTTTAACTTTATATTCCAACTGCAAGAGGATCCAAACCCTCCTGAACTTCATAAGTTAGTGTATCTAATAACTTTCCATACATTGTCTTAAAAAAATAAAAACCTTCCAAATTTATATATATATTACATGAGAATAAATAAATAGTAGTAGTAAAAAAATAATGCATGTATAATCACCCTTTAATATTATGTGTCTCTAAAACTGATTTTTTTGTAGTTTCTAACAGAATGTGTTTTCTGTTTGTTTCTATCTCCTGCAACAAGAATTACTTTTCCCCTTCATCATTTATGATTTTATTAAAATCTTCAATTAACGTAATGCCTCATTTGACACTACATAGTCATTGTCATTCCATTTATGAAGATAAAAGCGTAAAAATTGCTAGCCTGTATTCGTATGATATAAAGTTCTGCTGTTTTCCTTGTCAGTAAGTCTGACAGTTACACACCATCTTTGAAAATAGAACCTCTTATTCACTTCTTAAATGCTTGCACAGCTGTCATTCACCCCACAAATCTTTTTTTTTTGTCTTATATTGAAACTATCAGAAAAGAGAGGAAGTCCTAGCAATTCATCGGATAAATATCACATGATGCCCCATTACTTTTCTAACAGATCTGTTTGTCTGTTGAGTTTTAACTTTCAAGATCTTTCAAAAACTTAGTCTATTTCAATTACAAGATGTTGCAATGGCTCCTCATATTTTTGTATATAAAAGAGCATCAAATTTTAAAATATCTTTCTTCCCTCTGTTTGATAAAAAAACATCTCCCTGGATTGATGATTTTAAAAATGATTTATTGCAAATTAATTTATAATTTAGCCAAGCACGGTAAATTGTGGTCTAGTGCTCTTGGAAGTATTTTTGCTGGTGGACATTCTAAAACAATCAGTGTTAGTTCAATAAATTCTTTGTAATAATCTCTGCTATAAGGTTTAATTGTTTCCATATAATGTTTAAGAAATGTAACTGCTGGTTCTGTGAATACTTCTGTTATTTCATTTAATTCTAGTGCTCTGTTTAGAGTTAACCCTCACAAAACCACTCCAAACAGCCTTGAATCTCTTAAAATTTGGAATGTCTGAAGTACTTGAAAGCCCAAAACATAAAGTAAATGTTTTTTGCAAAAACTTATTCCATCATGTGATTCCAACAAGCTAAATTCCCATTCAAGCTTTCTTTTCTAGTAAAACATAGACATTCTATAAACAACCAGTGTTCATCAAGGACTATTGTTTGAACAAACTCTGATATTTTACACTTTCCGCAAAATATTTATGTGAAATTAGACATAATCTTGTAAAATTAAATGTTCCATTTTGAAATTATTTTTAGTTGGTAGTAAGATGATAGATGAGTTGGAATTCTTTTCTTGGTTTAGAGTGTTGATCTTACCATTCATTTTGTAAATAATTATCAGAAATAATACTACATACAGTAAAATATTTTAGAAATAATAGTATACATATATAATTATTATATACATATACACTAAATTTAAACAAAAAACTTCAGGGGAAACCAAAAAATGTCTTTAATGTTAATTACTTGTTGCATTTCCTATACACCTGCTAATATTAAATTTGGAGGTCATTGAACATTCTCTTAGAATTTGAGTAAGAAGCTAAAATTTTTACAGCATTATACTACTGATGAGTCTAAAAAAATAGGGTGTGGCCTAGGCTAGCTCAAATTTTTTTTTAACCATTGTAATGTGTATGGATAAAATGTATTGGCAGAACAGCAGTGCCAAAAATGGTTTGCAAAATTTTACTCCAGCAATTTTGATGTTGAAGGTGCCCCACGTTCTGGAGACCAGTTGAAGCTGATGAACATATGGGTTTTACATCTTTCAGAAAGAAATTTTCTCTGTCATGTTGACATCTATGAGATTTGCTTCTCAGAGACTGCTTCATTTTTTAAGTAAATCATCCCTGGGGACTAGAAATGGATTGTCTACAACAATATTAAATTCAAGAGATCATGGTGTAAATAGAACAAACCAGCTCAAAGCACTTCCAAGACCAATATTCATAAAAAGAAAGGGTAATATTGTCTCCTTGGGAATCCCCCCTTTTTTTAGCCTTTGCTCGACAACAACACAACCAATTCTGTAGTATATTGTTTTTAACTAGACAAACTGACAACTCAAACAAGTAAGGCTAGAATTGATGAATAGAAAAGGTATGGTGTTTCATCAAGATTTTACGAGACCTCATACAAATTTGCTAACAAACTTAACAAAAACCTTTACAGCTTGGGTATGATGTACTATGTTGCCCACCATTTCTGGATTATTACCGAGTACAATCTCTACTAAATATCTTACACAGCAAAACCTTTACTTTAAATGTGGAGTGAAGAATATTGCACTATAATGGAGTAAATTTAAAAGAAAATTCGAATTAAATTGAGATCCCAGGTGTGAGTTTTCTGACTTTTTTTTTCATAGCATGGTTCAATTAGGCCATTATGCTAATGAAATTAACAAATCAACTATTAAAAACATGAAAAAGAATTAAATAATATTTTGATAAATATTTCTTTGTTATTACTCTTTGGAGTGGTAAATACTCTTTAGCTTACATTATAAAAAATAAATTTTGACATTTGCAACTTTAATAACTCATCTTTTTCAAAAATGTCTCATCATTTGTAAAAATAAATTTAATTTATTATTTATTCTAAAAGTAAATAAAATTTCTGAGAGAAATATGGTTTTGCTAATCAGAAAATTTTTTTTATTGAAATTTTTTTAATATGATGGAGTGAAAGAGCAACATAAAGAATAAAAACATAAGATTAAAATCTACAGCTGACACATATATATTAAGAGGTTTGTCAAACTGTTCCTTTCTGGTCTCATTGGTTCCAATATTTTATTATTTCTGGGACATTCTTCCATTACCTACATTTGAAGTTATTTTATTTTAGGATATATTCCATGCACTTGTTATACATTCCAATATTGCATTACATTTAAAACATTCCACAGTTTATTATAGTAAGAACATATATTCCATGATATATATGTTTCTCTTGAAATGTTTTTTTATAATATGGTTTAATTTTGAATGTGCCCCATTCTCCAGTTATTTTAAGCATTATTCTGTATTGCCTACATTTTCAAATCAAAAGACAAACATTATTTTAAATATCCATTTATTTTAACACTAACATTTTTGGTGCACAAAAATATATTTTACTATAAATCTAAAGAAAATATTTGAATTATATCATGAAATATATTTTTAGTGTATTTTTTATGAATTTACCATTTTGATTTAGAAAGCTATAAATAATATCATTAGAAAATTATGAATAACATTATATGATAATTAATTTACATAACTATTTGAACTATTAAAATTTGTTGACTTGAAACATTTTAGAAATTATAAAATATAATGAATTTCTGATTTCTTAGAAAATATTTTTGTTTAAAACATGCATCTTGGGTTTTTCTAGAAAAAATTTTAATATGCACACATTGATAAACCCGTTTCTTTGTTTGAAAACCTAGCATTAAGATTTCTTCTTTAAATATAAGGAATGATCACAGAGCAAGCTTTTAACCACATAAGTGAGGAGTAATTTAGGCAAAAAAATCATGTCATATGCAGTTAAATTCTAAAAATAATCAAGGAAATTATATCACAAATTTTGTTTATTTTATTAAATAAAAGTTTTATGTGGATTATTTGAATACTATGTATTAAAAAATACTATTACTGTATGTATAGTTGCAATGAATTTTCTTCATTTGATTTTGAAATATATCTGCATGGCCACCCTCAATCTTATGTCATTTATCCCAAGGGGAGGGTATTCGAAAAAAGATGTATTCTTTTTTAAATCATTTCCCGTGAAGAAAAGTATTTTGCTGTAATGAGTATAAAACCAGATATATCTTAAATACATTCACACATTACTTTTGTATATGTTCTTATAAACAGCTACTCTTTCCCTTCATTTCTCTTGTTTATGTAAACCATTCTTGATTGCTTTGGAGAATAAAAAGTTACAATGAATATATCAAAAAGTAAAAAATAATTTTTAGTGTTAACTTGAAAAATAATTTTTAGCTTTACAAAAGTCGCTGAGTTATATTCTGAATACACAAAATATTTTAATGCAAAGATTTGGTGTTTTTTGAACCGTTAACTAAAAGACTAATTACTATTCAAATGTATTTATAAATATTGATAAAACCTAAAAAAACATTTTCACACATTACGTAGGGGAGACTTGTGTACCTAGGGCCACTTTTTTTCAATGCACAAAAACAGAGCCACTGGCCTCTTTAAAAATGTGAAACTGATATGCATTCATCATTATACTAACTACCATCCAATAGAAGTTAATATAAGTACTTAAAATAATAAATTCTGTGAAATAAAATGTTTTTAAAAAAATTCACAAACGTGTGGCCTTAGGTACAATGATGTCATTGTGTACCTAGGGCCTTTCCCTGGAACTTAGGTTTTGCTCTGCAATCAATAGAAAACCAACATACACACATGAATTTAATAAAAGAATCAATATTAGCTAACATATTGATTTATCATGCAACTACTTAATTTGCAATGCGCCAAATTAGTAATGAATTAAACATATTTTCATTAAACATAATTTAAAAAACTGGTTACAAAAGTGAGCTGCATACATTGTCACTCTGAAGCACCAACAGATTGTGGTTTGGGCAATTTGAACACAATATTTCTGTTGTCAATTTCATTATCATGAAACTTATTTGAGTGAGCAATATTCTTAAGAAATTTAACACTATAGTGTTCTTTAACATCTATTATTTCTGCCACATAAAAATGTTCAGTTTTTTTGCCTTATATTTTGTTAAACAAAAATCCCTTATCAATAGTATTTCTTACATCAGCTACTGTAGAGTTGCATCATCAGTGGAATGAGAATCTTCAATGTCTGATAATTCTTTGGATGAAGTTGCCTTAATTTCAAACTCAGGTTTTTCACAAGTTTTCTTTTTTTTTTGGCAATTTTAATAGCATGATATTTTTGATTCCTTTATTTTCTGCAGCGTCAGTCAAGATTCTACCTCTCCCTGGTTTTCGGCCACCTCTGTTGGATTTACTTCGAGAATTATGCTTATTAGAAATTATTTAGAATTATGATTCTGTTTTTATAATTATAAAGAATTTTTTTATTAATTGAATTCTTATGTTTGTGTAAACAAAGAAATAATCCTGAATAATAACAATAATTGTAGCAAACATATTTTTTATAAATCAAGCATATTGAAAGTTCAAAAAATATACACTCCTCTCATTTAAATAACAATCAGTTATAATAAAAAACTTGACTAAATCAAAATGGTTTAGATAATTAAGGCCACTTTCCTCCTTATATTATAAAAACTTTTTTTAATAAAATAATAACAAAGAATATTAATTGCAATTGTACCTAGGTCCATGGCCCTAAGTACAAGACTAGGTAATTTCATACAAAATGTCTTCTGCAGAAAAGCCCAGAGGGAGGGGGTTTATTTAAAATCTAATTTAGTACTTAAAGTTACAAAATAAAAGTTATATTAACTCAAATTCATATTAACAGTAAAAATTTCTTGACATGCTATCTTCATGATACAAGCGGAACTGTAAGAACTATGAGCAATGCCTGACCTTTTCAATTTAGACCATGTAACTGTTGTTTTCTATTTTATTAAACTGCCAGCTTTTTTTGTCAACTAAACGTGTTTAATGTCAAATGGATATAATGGTTCCGTTGTCACTTTATTTACCCAACGTCGATAGTTATAGAATTCAAAGAAAATATACTTATCTTTTCAAATAAAATGAAATGAACCAAAATTTTACTTTAGAATGTAAAACGGTCATTATCTGCCACACTTTTGCAAATTAAAACAGCATGATATTTGATATACTGGGTATAAAACAAGAACTAATTTTTCAAATGAAAATCCCTAGTATGGTTACTGATAATTTTATTACTAATTTGTTCCGTAAATTTTTTATCGCCAAGATGCATAAGTATTACATAGTTACGTAATTTTCTTATGGCGATGTTATGGGGATACGAATTAGAAATAACTTAATTCGTTTTTCCGCTGTAACCCTTTACTTTCAGGCGATATTAATAAAAATTTCTTATTTCTGTTAGAATTTAAACATTTTCAGTGTAATTTTTCTATTGCTTGCGTCTTCTGTTTAATTCTCTATTTTCGAATATGGATATTTCTAAAATGAGTGAGTACTAGAATATTTATTTCTTAAAAGAATAAGTGTTGTGCTTTTAATTATCGCTATAAATCTTTTATTTTCGTTTTAAAAATGTTTTTTTTTTTACGTTCTTTGTTCGATTAAATTCGTTGAAGGAACTTACAATGCAAGTTTCATATTGCAAGCTTTCACTACTATGTAATTGATATTCTAAATTACTTTTAACTTACATTATGTAATTATTTTATTGATAATGAAAAAAAAGGAATTATTACTATGGGAAATAATCCTATAATATTCGTTATTTATAATTGTTTCTTTTAGCATTTATTTATAAATATTATTACATATTTTGTTATTTATTTATAATTAATATTGTTATTTATTTATAATTGTTATTTAATTATAATTATCTTATTTAATTATAACTATTTCTGTTTTTTATTTATAACTATTCTTATGTTGTTTATTTATAGTTATGTATTACGAGTTCTCTTATGCATTATTTTTATTTTTTTACAATTCGACGATTAATCTTTTTAATAATTACTATTTAATTATATGATTATTATTTCTAATAACCGTTATAAAATCGTACTATATGAATATTATATATAATTACGATAAAATAATATTATAAGATTATTATATATGCTGCTTATATATATAATACTATTATTAGCTCATGTTACTTTTTATTGCATAGTATTATTGTTCATTATTTATTGATTGATCTAGGTTATTCTCATTCTCTTCCTATATTTTTTATTTTAAATACATTTCAATGTATTTCAAAACAATTCTTTTAAATTGTGTACCATTAAATTACCGCTAGGACGCCATATTGGATTTCAATCCAGCAACAAGAAGCGCTGTTTGGCGTGATCCTTATGACGCCAAGCGGAACTTGGCGCAATTACCCCCGTTATCAAATTAGTTCCTTTTAATTAGTGACTATGATTTTAAATCATTAGGAACATACTTCGATAACAGTTTGTAAAGAGAAATACAAGACTTACTTACTTACTTTTTACTTGAAAGCAGCAAATCAATTTTAAAAATGATACTTCGGTTATAATTAACTTTGTTGCCATATTTAATCAACAATACATTCTCAACATTATCAAAGATGTACAAGTATTTATTATTACACGAAATTGAACGGTTAAAAGTACTGATTTCAGTTGATATCGCCTTTTTTTTAAAAATTCCAACTCAATGTTTTTAAGTTTAACCAATTTTCTGCGATGATATAGAAAAGTGAAAAGAAAAATAATGCAGATACAATCTACCTTTCAGTTAGCTTAGAATCTCTATTATAATGTATACTTAGTAATAAAAAATATGAATTAAAAAAAACTAAGGCAATTGCTACAAAGAGTAGTAATCTCTCTCTCTCGTGTTCCGACAAGCAACAATAACTATAATAGAAATTTCGCAAAATAATTTTCTTATTGACTTAATTATGATTCATTTTGACATTAATGGCTTCTAGCTTAGATTTAAAATGTACTGCTGGCCATTAAAACTGCAACACTAGAAGAAAGGATCTGATGAACGTCAAAATCCCATTATAGGAAAAAGAGGTTGGGATATGCAAATGTTTAGAATTTCAGCGCATTTGGACGACGCTGGAGAAAGAAACGACGTCTAAAGCACTGTATAAAACAGAAGCTCCCGAACTTTTTTTGTCTCATATACCCCTTGCCATGTTTTTCGGTATGGGTTAGACCCCTGCTTTAATATTGAATTTTTGCAAATTTATCAACTTAAATGTCTTTTTGACAGCTTCTACTACTACTTTAAAAGAATTAAATTTATAACAAATGAAGTAGGAGTTAAAAGTTTAAAAAGCATATGTTAATTAATTAACTTAAAAGTTAATATATAAAATAACTGTTGTTGTTGTTGTAACTGATGCCACCTGCCTGACGAAGTCAGATCGAGGCCCACGAAATTCATCGCAGCAAAAGGCTAGAATTTTTACGCCTGTCGTTAGCCTTAGCTTTGAGCACCATGCAGGTGACAGTACGGTTTTTCTCGATTCCACTCTAATTTAGAGGGAGAAAACCCTGGGGGTGGCCAGGGCCTCCACCTCTCTTCCCCTTCTACCAACCACACGAGAGGACTTGTGGCTTGATGGCTATTTACAGTACCCCCATGCCGCGCACAAACATCTATGTCTTCTACGGGATTCGAACCCAGTCCCTACGGCACCGCAATCAGCGTCACTAACCAATATGCCGGTTGGGCGAAAAAATAACTATTAAGTAAAATAAACCAAACAACACACAATTGATTTTAATGGGAGGGATGAATCAGGCGCTACAATAACAAGATTTCAACATTTAGTATCAATCTTGTTAGGTTTAACATTAAATATCATGTGTTAGTAGTGTCCAGCTTCTTTTTTTTTGTTTTAGAGATAGCAACTGCGCTGAAACTCCTTCTTACTAGGAAAAGTAATTAAAAACTTCCTCACGATATTAAATAATTCGGGACAAATAACAGGTTTACCTTTTTAAAGCCAAAATTGCTGCCATCCGTTTCTAAACTTTAAAATCTTCATTGGTGCATATTATGACCATATAAATTCATTGCCTACTGTGGTATTACCATAGTCAAAGCATTCTCAAACCTGGTTTCAAAATCTTAAAAGGCAGTTAAATGTTGGCTGAGAGATTGTCTGGGTTAGTTTGAGCAAATTCCGGACCTCCAGTATTATACTTCTTTAGTTTAACTCTGGAAAGAAACGCTCAAATAGTTCCTGTTTTAAAAAAATGTATGCTGTCACCTTGTACGGGCAAATTAACCTCATTAAATTTAGTAAATAAATCTGCTAAGTAAGTAAAATTTGGTTTCCACTTGATTAAATTTTCTTTTAAAATTTAAGTCACGATCTAGTTTAATGAGAGCCAATATCACATAGAGTCCCCCCTTACACCTCATTGACCCCCAAAATATTTTTTTGTTGACGTGGACCCCTTGCAGGTCATCATAGACCCCTGGGGTCTATATAGACCACTTTGGGAATCACTGGTATAAAAGAAAAGTTTTAATAGTGGATTCTCATTCGGAAAGCGCTTTATAAGATCTGGGTTAGTTCAGAATATCCTGTTGTGCCCCGAATAAGAAGGAATGCTTACCAGCAAATGTCGGAATTTGATAGAAACAGGATCGTTGCCTATCGAGTCTGGATTATCGTACCGTGATATTGCCCGTCGCACTGGTCGAAATTCAACCACTGCCATGGTAATATGGAATCAATGGGTTGTTGAGGGTCATACAGGATCTTCACACCTTCCACCTGAGAGAACAGACATATTGTGAAGTCAGCCCTGCAAAACCGTACAAGTACGTCACGGACCATTAATCAAGAAATTGGCATGTTTTCAGTACACACAGTATCCGTCCGTACGGTGCGACGACGTTTACAGCAGCGTGGACTATCAGCATTACTTCGGCTTCCCTTAACATAGAGAGAGGCAGCGACTATGGCGTGCCAGAACGACAAAGTTGGATACGGGTTTCACAATGTTCGTCTTTTCAGACGATTCCTGTTTCTGCGTGTGGTATTCTTATGGTCGTTTACATGTCAGGAGGCTCCGAGGAGACCACTCGTTACCTGCTTACATTCGGTATCGGCATATGAGCCCTGCGCGTGCTGGAATGGTTTGGGCAGCCATTGGCTACACGACACTCACATCTCTAATTCATATCAACGGTAATTTAAACTCAGATTAGTACCTTTCGGACATGTGGCTGTGCCCGATCTTTGAGTCTAGCCAAACGCCATCTTCCAACAAGGTAATGCAAAACCACATGCTGCACATTGTGTTCTGACCTTCCTCGATACACGGGGTATTGATTGCTTTCCTAACCTGCACGGTCGCCAGATCTGTTACCCATTTAAAACATCTGGTCATGGGTTACTGAGAGACTGGCCCCGCCAACCCTCACCAGCTAATACGTTTGATGAAGTGTGGCATTCACTTAAATGAGCATGGAATAAGTTGCCTTTTTCTGTTCTTCAAGCCCAGTTCAACTCCATGCCTTACCGGGTAAAGTCCATTTTAGCTACCAGGGGTGGTAGTTGTTTCTACCAATTTCGCATCCCTGCGAATCTTCGAACTACTTGAAATTTAATCATTTTGTCTCCATGCCATGCTGCTTACTTACAATTTTTTTTTTATCTGCTTTCATTTATGACGTAATTTTAATGGCCAGCAGTGTATTAATTTTATATCAATAGCTAGAAGACAAGGTCTAGAATTAGTAATCGCTCCTAGTTATTGAGATTCACCAAATTGAGCGATAACGTTGCAAAATTTTCTTAATTTATCCTTTAGTATTGTGGGTTTCCCCTTGTTAAAAAATATTTTTTTTGGCTTAAACCCCCTTTTTAATTTCAGACGATTTTAATTCAGTTTTTTACTAATTAATTTACGTTGTCTAGGTTGCACCTTTCGTCTTCTGTTGTTTATTTATTCTAACATGGATATTTCGAACATCATTCGTGAGTAACATTATCTTTTTTTTAAAAGAATATATATGAGGACTCCACTTTTAATTTTTATGGTCCAAAAGGGTTGCCGAATTCGTACTTTTTTTGTCTATTTTGTTTTTACAAAGTTCAGATTTTTTTTTTTTTCAATCTTCATTAAGATTTCTCTCATTTCGGCTGGCATGAAATGTGATAAGTATGGCAGTAAAAGGAAAACTGTTTACAAGCAAGATTATAAATTTGATAGCTGTATGTTTTACTTCAAATCTTGCAGTGAAAATTCGCACTGCCACAATAGTAAATCTGTCGAGTATAATTCTTTTTTTACTGGCAGAAAATTTCCAACATTTTACTTTTAATGAATTTTATAAACGTTCCTCTTTCGATGAAATTCATCGGGAACTCGGGAATTTTTTCGCAAGCTGTTGTCGACTGGAGCAATTATGTGTCGGATGTGTTATTCGCTTTTATTGAGATTAACGTGAAGAAGAGAAAGAGATGCTGGAATTGCAATTTGTGTTTAAAGTATTCTCCAAAATGAAATATTTACAGATCCAAAATAACTGATGAACATTTGAAACTGCTGCTGATAATTTCTTCAGTTAAATTTCCTCTACAAACTGACAATCGTAAGCAATATCTACATAAACTCATTAATCAAAATTATGTTTAGTTTCATTCCGTGAATTTCCTATATATGTGACTTATTGTAAGTTTATAAAATAAATCTCATACCGTTAATTATAATTAGAAAATTCAGCTTTATTATATATGTCAGTTATTATGTTTCTTTATTGATTTGTGTGTGTGTATAACTTGCGTCTATTATAAATTTTCCAGAGTAATCAAAACGTACTGTGCGGATTGGATTGATAGTGCTCTCGGGTAGGTGTTAGTCCGCTGTATTTTGGAAATCATTGGTATACAACATAATATGAAGAAAATGTTTAAATTTATAAGCAGATTAGGGGTATACAAGGTCTGGAATTATTACACACAGCTGACGCCTCTGGCTGCTAAAACGGTTTTAACTGATTGCACATTAAGTCGAATTAAGCCTGGGCTGCAAATTCAAGCATGTAGCAATAGCGTAGCTAGCTCTGAGGGGCCCTGTATCAAAATTCCTTCGGGGACCTTTTAGATATGGAAGCCCTGTTAGTGGTACTGTAGTTACACATGTTGGGGCCCCCTGTCATTGATACGGTGGTAGCTATGCCCCTGATGTTATTCCATGCTGACCAAAATCTATACCATATTTCAGCAATCGTAGCTGTTACAAAACAATGGGAAACCAACATCTCAACAACCCAGAATTAGATTTCAATTGGTGAAAGATCTAGAAAACGTGCATGTTAGGGCAACAATCGAACATCCTCTCCGTCAAGGTACATCAGGAATTGGTATTGCGTTATCTTGCTGAAAGATGACGTCTCGGAAACCTCGAAGATAAGCCATATCCACCATTCTTAAGATCTGAGAAGTGTAACTCTGGATGATGACACGAACAAGAGATATTCATGTCATGTAGCCAATGACTTCCCATACCATCATACTAGGCGTAGTACCCGTATGACGAAATCGAATTAATGCAGGTCACGCGCGTTGTCCTTTGTGCCTTCACACAGGGTTAAGTCAATCGTGAGGCTACATTCAGAACCGGAACTCGTCTGAAAAAACGAAATGGTGGGACTCCTGTATCCAGTTTTAATGTTGGATGCACCATTACCATAGCGCGTCTCTATGTTGCAGTTTTAAAGAAAAATTGTAAAAAAAAAAGGTCACCGTATAGAAATTCCGCGCTGTTCAAATCATCGTCGCATTGTCACTCTCCGAACAAGTCCCCTTTCTGATGCAAAGCTATACGATCCTGCAAGATCGACCAGACAACATGTCTGTCTTCTCGGGCGTTCGTGGAAAGAGGTCGTTGAGATCTTGCATTGAATTCAGTATGGTTAAACTGAATCCAAAAATTCCATATTCGGAAGACAGTCATTGAATGCGGACCAAAGCGTGTAGCAATATCGCTTAACAATAGACTGCACTCTAGATAGTTTTGGTAATATAGGATTCTAACGCGTGCTGGTAGCCATTTCTCCTTCCTATACGACGCATTTTCCCAATGAGAAACCCTATGTGTACATTTTTTATTCAGATTTTGAGATGCCGTTTCTCTCTTCTGCTTCATCGTTTCATTTCTGTAGGACCTTAATTCATGCTTGGTTAAATTTTTTTCTTACAGGGACCAAAAGAATCAACTCGAAATTTTATTATATATTTAAAAGAGCCACACATTATTAGATTTATAGCAATGCAGAAGATTGAATGGGCAGGGCACTTACTGAGAAATGGTAACAATCGAGCCATTAAAAAGGTCTTTTTGGCTAAGCCCTTTAACACTTAAATAGGAGGGAATCCAAAACTCAGGCGGGTTGACTGCCTGGGAAAAAAAGAAAAAAAAACTTGAAAATTATTTAAAAACTCGCGAATTAGTAAAACCTTAACCAAGAATAGGACGGCATGGAATGGAATCCTGGAGAAATCTAGAGCCCATCGGAAACTGTGGCGCTATTGAAGAAGACAGTGGCGTAACTGAGAGCATTTGGGTCCCCCTGCAAAGTCAGGTTTTGGGCCTTCCAAGTTGGATTTTACAAAGTGTAGGTACTTGGCGGCAGTCAGGCTTTGGGCCCCCTAGACCCCCCGCGACGCAGGGGTGTACGTTACGCCACTGGAAGAAGATATGTACATATTATATAGTATATTCAGTTTGGATATACAGTAATATACCTCGATTTACGCGAACCCGGAGTTATGTGATCGTCTTTTTACGGAATGGTTTGGTAATCATTTCATGAGTGAATGAGAGTGATGTCCTTTTTGTCCTTTACTGTTCAAACTGCACACGAGCTTTTGGCGACGGACCACGTAATTTTAGAGCGGTCAGTGACGTGGACGACACCTTTTACCACTCCCTAACTACCTACCACACCACACCAATTAATCATTTCATACCTGGGTGGAACGTTATTGAAAATCTAAATAGAATCCATTTAAAGTGACGCTAATAATCGTGAACGCAACAGGTCATCCTTCTGCAACTTTAACATTTTGACCCACGTGTAAAAGTTGAATTTTTGCCACCCACTGCAACCAGTTTGCTTCGACCAATGAATCAGGTAGTCATCAAAACATTCAAAGCTTACAACATTTGCATATCTGCATGAAGCTATGGGATAAAACAACAAACTGTCTTTTAAATACTTTTGTAAGTAATTCAATGTTTTAGAGGCAGTGAGGATCAGCGGACAATATTTGAATGCAGTTTTACATAAAAGTTTAAACGGTGTCAAGAAAAAACTGTTTTTTTATTATTATTATTATTTTATTGTTTTAAATTTTTCTTAGTCTGATGAAATTGGTAATGTGATTGTAGAAGTTGTCGATCTTGCCAAGCAAATAAATCTAGAAGTAAATAGTGATGACGCTCAAAGGCTGCCGTTCTCACAATCAGGAACGACAATGGATGAGCTCGCTAAAAAATGCATGAACGAAGTGAAGTCATTGTTGAAGAACTTAAATCTTTAAACCCAGTTCAATCAGAAGATTGAATGACAGTTGGGAACTTGACAGAAGGCCTCAGTTTAATTGAAAAAGGGTTAGAGAAAAAAAAAATTTAGAAAATGTAGATTTCAACAAAGAGCGTATTTTTTCATTAAAGCAAGAAATAAAAAATTATGAGCATGTTACGAGACATTTTGTGGGAGAAAAAAAATCTTTGAGCTGGTAAACTATTTTTGTTAGATTTTATGAAACCTTCAACTTAAAAATAACTTTTGCTTGCGATTTTGTATTTGTGTTACCTAAGATTTTACTAAAAAAAATTTTTAAATTATTATTTTCTTTTGTCTCCGGCCCAACTAAAGATAATTTATATGCGAAATTATGCCCGACTAACGCGATTATCACTGAGTCCGGGGTATTACTGTATTATTGTTCAGTAAAAAAATGAACATTAACTAAACATTTTTATAGAAACTCAGAGTAACTGGAAATTATAACGTTTATTTAGTACAGTTATGATGCAACTTTAAGATTTAACATTTTACTCTCCCTTTTTACCCCTTAAAAATTTTGCCTCGGAATAAATATCAAAATCCACATACATATATATGTTGGTTTTATTTATTATAATGCAATAAGAAAACACATTTTTATTGAAGCGCATAACATATCGTATGGGGAAAAAATGTGAAAAAAAATTTAGAAAGCAAAAGTAAAGAGTTGTTAATTTGACCAATGACTCTTGGAGTCATGAGCTTTGATCTCCAAATATTAAGCACATCACCTTTGATTCCCGGTTTTCAACCTCAAAACACAAAAGGCAGTAGTAAAACCGTATGTTAATGGATTTGGGAGAAAAAAAGGTCAGTATCCATTTAATACACACCAAACCTATCTCCATTCATGAGCGATAAGCTATTGGCTTGTAATCTTTTAACTTGAACTTAATAGGTGCCTTTGAAGATGAGTTAAGATGAAAGATTTCAGTTGAATATCCTCAAAGTAATGAAGAGAAAGCAGCGAAAGGTCAAAGAAGAAAGCTTTGTATTCCGAATATGGAATGATTTATTTTGTAGTGGTTATTCATCTTTTAAATTCCCATTTGTTTAGTTTCTTTATCAAGGTATTCACTAATTCTTAAAGTAAAATTTTTATTAAAGACAGAATAATTGAATTTTAACTATTCTGATTTGTATAAATAAATGAAATTTATTTTTATTTGTTGTATTTAATTCACTAGATGCTTTTTTTTTTTTTTTTGCATTAAAAAATATCTGATTTAAAATTTTTGAAACTGAGAAAATCAAGTTTAAAAGGTAAAATTTTAATTTCTTTGCATTAAAATAAATCTTTTTACACTTAAAATGTATCTATTTCACATATTGAGGCTTCTTTTTTCTATAAAGTGTTCATGCATATTTTTTCTCCTCATTTCCAAAGGTATCAAACACACGGCTTCTTTTTTGGCTGAGAAATATAGACATTTTCCGCTCCCTTTTTCATGCTTGAAAATCAGAAACAACAGAAAAATACTTTATTTCAAAACCTGGAAGTTTCATAATATCTAGGCGATTAGTTAGTCCATCATCAAATATCACTTTTGCTTCATTTTAGACCAATATCAATTGTTGTTTTGGGAGATCCTGATATTTTTGGTCAGTAATTCTAAACTGTAAAATTGAGATATCAACCTCATCACTTGACCGGGATTTAAAACTACGAGGTGAGTCGCTAATAGAAGCGAATAAATGGATAATATTTATGATATTTAGTGTCACTTAGATTTAGAAAATGTATATACAGTTGTTTTAAGAATAGAGTATTGCAATAAAAAAAATTATTTAAGTACAGCAGTGCTTCTCAAACTTTCAATATACGCGACCCACTATTCAATCATAATTCTCATCGCACCCCCTCCATACAATAACAATGTATTGAATTTAATAATACTATACTTTGACACTAAAGCTACAATACGACTTTAACCTCTTATGTGCCACCGACGTATAAAAACGTCTCGCTCAGCCAAAGCATTAATTTTCTGGACGTATATATACGTCTTTCCGAAGTACCATTTTTTCTGTGCAGTACAATCCATAAAATTATTCCAAGGGCTTTGGAATGCTATAAAAGGACCTTGACAATATTTGCGAAGGATTTATTTATTTCAGAGGATTTGCTTATTTATTTCTTTTCTCCTCCCCTTCCCCTTAAAAAAACATCAAAATACGCTCGTCTATGTGGTAAACGGTGGCATTGGAGAGCGAATCGCGTAACTTTTAATCGGTAGTTAAGGAATTAATTATAAACCGTACAAATTATCAAGATAACTGTTAATACAAGCCCATGGGGTCACTGATAATTATCAAACTTATTCTTAACTTAGTATTGTTAAATTAATAATAAAATATACATTGTACAGTACTGTACATTTATAAGTGTATTATATCAGTGTAAATGTTCTATATTTTATTATATCAGAAAGTATTTTGTTTGTCGACTTTTCAATATGCTCGCGCCCCCCTTGTAGAGTTATCACGCCCCACAGTTTGAGAAACGCTGAAGTACAGTATTTTGTCAAAAAATGAACATGACCCATTTTCAAAATATTCTCCTCTTGTGAAGAATGCTTCTATTATAATAATACTTTGCCTGTATATATAGCTCAGACCTCTGTACAGAGGCTCAATTAGAATTTTTAAAATATATAACTTAGAAGAAGGTTTATCCACGTTTTACGACAACAGAGGGGAGAAATTTTAAGAAAAAAACACCGATAATTATATCACAATCGGTTGTAACTCTGAAAATAATGTAAATTTTTCAAAAATCCTAGTTCAGACTCTGGAGAAGTTTTTACTTTATAAAAACACACACACACACACAAAATATTATTTTATAATCATTTTTTATAAAAGGAGAACATTTTGAAAAAAGGTTATTCTAAGTTAATTTTTTGCCGAAATATTGTATTTAAATAATTTTTTTTGTCACAATGTCCTTATAAAATAATTTTATACATGTATTATAATCTAAGTGACACTAAATATCATGAAAATTATCCATTTATACGCTTTTTAAAACCATGGTTCAGAACGTATTCGGATACCTTAAGTTCTCCAAGTGGTCCTTAAAAGCTATGATACCTATATTTTGAAATATAAGGGCTGTAAGACCCCCATTTAATATTCTTGTCAACCACAAATATTCCAAAAACTACTCAAATCAATGCAAATCACCTTGTTATATAATAATAGTTTTAATGTCTTGTTAATTAATCAAAATCAATGAAACAATTATATCATTAGGTACTTACAGACAAAATGTACAGCATTCAAATTAATCCTGAATAAATCAAAAGGGCTAAAAACAAGAATAAAGATGCTGAAGTTCGAAAATTCTTAAGTGTTTTGTTCATTACTTAAGAACATGTGTCAAATGAAACCAACAGTCAAAGAATGAAACACTGTTTGACTCTTTAAAGATGAGATACTGTAAATATTATTTTGAAAGATGAAATATTACTCATGCAGAGTAAAAGATTTTGAAATTCATAATTCTCATGCGAAAATAACATATCTTGTAATTTCTAGTTCTTGATCTACTTCTCCTTCTAATAATACGCAATAGGAAGCATCACCAGAGGGGAAAATAGAACCAAAAAAAAGGTTTTGATGGATAGCACTTAATTTATCTAGTACTTTACATTTTGAATTTATCTGCCTAAAAATTATTTTATATACTATAGTTATAAACACTTTTTTAATATATATATATATAGTATATGAATAAAATAAAAATGACACAAAGAATATCCCACTAAACTAAGATAGGAGAATAACAGGATTTTCAAGAATTTGAAATATTGAGCTATTAGAAATGTAAAGACAGAAAGAATCATTGTGGACTGCAATGGATAACTATTATGATTTATAAAGCTGTCGTCGATTTCGAAAGTATTAAATTAAAAAATACAATATTGATTCAATATATATATCACGAATTATGTGCGTAAATGTAACAAAAAAAATAAAGCAGAGTTCTAATAAAAATGATCAAAAATAATCAATATTTACTCAAAAAAATACTATTTCCAACAGACATAATAAATTATAAATTTATAAAAAATGACACACATTTTAATATTTTTATGACATGAAAAAATAAGTGAGAATTTTAAAAAATATTTGCAAGATGACCTAATCTGTTGATATTAAACGTTACTGTGTGCCATTTTAAGATGTTAGCTATTAATTATAAGATTCAGTTTTCGAAAAAACACGTAATCGGAAATACATATTTCCTAATTAAAAATGTATTGTTTTTCATGTATAATTTTTTTTAAGTTTGATTCATCATTAAAAAATGTATTATCTTAAGAGTTGATTTTCTTCAACTTTTGGTTACTGTTCTTTCTTTTTGACCAATAATAAAATCTAGAACAACAATAATAATGATAAAGATAATGAGTAGTTCCTATTTCAGGTAACATTCTGTATCACTAAAGTCTGAGCTGCTGTGGTAAATATACTTTCAATGTTACGAAATAAAGAGCATATGTGGAGTGCAAGCACTGCCCGGGCACGCAGCTGGGTCCCAAACACTTTTTTAATTGTCCTTCCATTGCTCGTGAGGGCTGCGGTAGCCCAGTGGTTAAGGTATCGGACCGGCAGGCATGTCATGAGTTCGAGCCGAATACCACCAAAGACCCCCGTGTGGGGGAGCGATGCACGTTAAATCTGTCGAGACTGAAACGTCCTCCCCGTTGATGTGGTGTGGTAGTTAGGAGAGGGGGTGCCCGCTCAGGTGTCGTCCACGTCACTTGACCATGGTTCAAAATTACGTGGTCCGTCGCCAAAAGCCCTCGTGTAGCTGAACAGTGCGACGTTAATATTCACTCACTCCATTGCTCGTGTCCTTTTCAAAATTGACCGTGTAACGGGTCTATCCGCGAACCTTCTATTAATCCTCTTGATTTAAAATTATTCTTTTAACTGTAAGTTCTGTTGAATATTTTCTCTCGAAGAAGCAGATTTGATTTATTCAAATGAGTTGTTCTATTTAAGCGTTGACATTTTGGTACGCGATGATAGTCGATGGATGGTTGATAGTGGAAAATGGGAGATTAAAAGTGATTAAAATTGTAAACTAGATTTACGACCGGAGGTCGAATCATTAAGAAAGATATTTACAGTGAATTCTAGCGTAGAAGTCAAGAGTAAGTTGAGTAAATTATACTTATATGTTAGTAGCCTTAAGCCGCGCGATTGCTCTTCCAATTACTTACAAAGTGCATTTCCTACTATTATTTATGTTGATTAAGAAAAAGGGATACATAAATTTGAGTTTAAAACTTGTTATGACTGATCTTTGCTCAAACTCCCAAACACCAACAGCCTCTAGTACAGGGGTGGGCAGAGTTTTCCAGGGTACGCGCGTGCGGGCTACTACTAATTTTTTCAAGGTGATACGGTCCATCCAGGGGCGTAACGGAGAATATTAGGGCCCCCATGCAAAATCAAGTTTTCGGCGCCAAGCCCTAATATGTACTTGGTGCCAGTAATTTGTGGACCCCCTAGAACACCCGTGCGGCGGTTGGGGGTGTACGTTACGTCACTTGGTCCACCCAGGGGCGTAGGTGTAATGAGCTAACAGAAAGTCTGCAATATAGTTGGATCTCCGTTTTACGAACTCCTATATGGCGAATTTCTCTATTTAGGGAGCTTTTTCCTGGAACTAAAAAAATTTTACGATTTTCTTCGTAAAATAACCTCCGAGTATCGAAGTAGTTTTTCTATTTAACGAACTTTTTCTCTTGTGATTCGTTTTTTTTTCTCCGTATTTTTAAGATATTTCTAGACCTTCGTATGATGAAATGATTATTAGGTCTTAAGACAAAAGGCGGTCACCCCAAAATGCCTTGGCGATCCACTGGGCGATCGCGATCGACTTAATGCCCACCCCGGCTCTAGTAGGTTGTAACAACTGTAACATGGATACATTATACACAGGCAAGGCCGAGGGCTTTTCCAAGGCCCTCGCCTTTATGCCTTTGGCACTATCTAATTTTTATCACTGTTTCTGCCCGTGCACTTAGTCATACGTAACAACAATAAAGATCATGTTGGTTTTTTAGTAGAATTTGTAACGTAATTTTTTTCTCACTCTATGAAATTCAACTGGTTGGATGTTGTTATTTTGTAATTGAGGCGTCGTTACTTAGTATTAACAGTTTTTTTTTTTTTTTTTATATGAATCCTCGGGGGCTATTTTTTGTTGGAAATAAATTTTTGGTTTCGAAGAGACAGACAGAGAGGTGAGATCGGACATGATAAAAGCGGAATGAAATATGTTTTTGTCTTGTGAAGGAGTTCGTACCATTTGTATACATTTCTATGAATTAGCAATTGTATAAAGAAATACTAAATTAAATTAATTGCCACGAAATTTGCCACTTGACTATAGAGAGGATATCTTTTCGGGAACATTTCTATGTCATCTAATGTTTCATAATATAATTGCATAATTCTCATGGTAGAAAATTGGAGGCTTTTATGAGTAGATACAAAATAAAATCATTTGAACTCCTCTTTCCCCTCGAAGAAGGAAACTTTTTCAACCGCTAATTCAAAAAAGTAGTGGTGAGAAACTTTTAAAATCACATTAAAAATATTCCAGTACTTTGTTTTCAAAATAGCATTCCCTCCATGCATGTGAACGCTAAAGATAAAACTACACAAATCACCTTCAATTCTATTGTAACAAGATTAGTCAATCCTAATTCCACACGAGTTCACCCATCCGGCAAACGTTAGAAGTAATGGCCCTGAAAACAACGGTCAGAAATAGCGATAAGTGATAAAACACAATGATTCAATCTTTGCCAAACGATAAATCGCTGTTGCCAATCAAAGCAGGAATAAAAAAGCTGAGAAGATGATTCTAAGTCATTTTAATGAGCTATATTTTAGGTCATAAAACTCACCTGCTGAAGAGAGTTTTACTTTCTGACCTGGTTCTTTTATGCTTAAAGTGAAAGCAATATTTGTAGAAGAGTCATAATCTTTCTCATATTATTCTTTTCAAAAATAGGTTTTTTTAATACAGTAATATCTGGGGATATAAATAGAATTCTTAATATTGCTTTGTACTGAAGCTGTTTCTCGCAAAAAATCTAACTACCGAACTCAACAGTAAATAGAATTTTAAAAGAGCATATACAGTGGGCCACAAAAGTGTTCGTACACTTGCAATTTCCTATAAAATTTAATGTTTTTTACTAATAAAAATTAATGTTTCGGAATTGCAATTTTTTTATATCTGCAACTTGTTCTTAATGGAATGACATAACTATTTTTTTTAAAAATAGTACAACTATTATTTTTAAAAATTAATAATCAAAAGCTACTAAAAATTACGCCACAGTCTTCGTACACTTAACAAAAATCTCAAACTAGCTTTAAGTATTGTATTTTTTCCTTAATTTAGTTCTTAATAGGATATCTTTTAGCATCCACTACAACTTTTAAACGTCTTGGTAAAGATTTAATCAGTTTTTTATAATTTCTTCATCGATTTTCCTCCATGCTTCTGTGACTACTGTTTTTACTTCCCATTAAGTGTTTATATGTCATGTTTTCTTTTTTAAAAAAAATCAAATTCTCACCAAATATGCTTTACAGGGCTAAATACAGTGATTGAGTAGGTGTATTCCGAATTTGGGACAGTTATAGAAACACCAGCGCAAACATTGAGAGCACTGCGCTTGGCTTCATTATCCTGTTAAAAAATGAAGTCATCTCCAATACCCAAATTTTGGGCGGATAATTTTAAATTTCTCTTTAAAATATTTAAATATAGCTCATGCTTCATAATACCATCAAAAAAATTATCTAATTCTGAAGCCGATTTACACCCCCACGCAGGAACACTTCCACTTCCATGACTCATTGATCCAACTAGATTCTTGGGATTAAATTTCAGAAAATTCAAAATTGACAGCAAATGGATTGGAATGACAGAAAATTCAACAGTTTTGGTTTCAATGGGAGCATAATAATTTGTAAATGATAAAATGAGGAATTTTATCCCATGAATTAGTGTGGAACAAGAACTCCTCCATCTCCATGCTGAAACATGGAGGCGTAAATCGGCCTCAGAATTATGTAATTTGATATTTTTTGATGGTATTGGAGGAAAATCGATGCAGAAATATATATATTATAAAAAACTGATTAAATCTATATTAAAACGTTTAAAAGTTGTAGTGGATGCTAAAAGATATCCTATTAAGAACTAAATTAAAAAAAAAAAATACACTACTTAAGCTAGTTTGAGATTTTGAAAAAGTGTACGAAGACTTTGTGGCGTAATTTTAGTAGTTATTTAATTATTAATTTTTAATAATAAGTTATACTATTTTAAAAAATTAATTTTGTTCCTTAGAACAAGTTGCAAATATCATAAAAAAATTACAATTCCGAAATATTATTTTTTATTAGTCGAAAACATTAAATTTTATAGGAAATTGCAAGTGTACGAACACTTTGTGGCCCACTGTATATAAAATTACTTTAAGACCGTTATTTTATATCGTTGCTGTGTATATGAACGAAATAATTTAAACTTACTTTTATTTCGAAATTAATACTTATTTTTTTTATTCATTCCATTACTGCTAATAATTCGCAGTGCTATTCGTGCGCAGTAATTCTTATTTGTAAGTTTAAAAACCCAAACGATTTTATGTAATTCTGATTTCTAAGAATAATTATTTCTATTCTATTTTAAATAAATGAAAAACTTATTTGTTGCTTATATTCCATGACGAAGAACATCATTTTCTTTTTTTCCTCCATTAAAAATTAGTAACAAGTCTGTTAAATACAAATTTTTATCATTTTTCGATTTTTTCACCTGAAATGTTAAGTTTCCTTATAATTTATCTATAAAAAACCAATTTTTACTAAAAATACTAACATAAGATTAAGCCTTTTATTCCAACATATATTTTCTTTCCATTCATTAAAATATTTGTACAAGTTAATATTAGATTTCTTCGTATACATATACTGATAAAAAATTTCACAAAAATTCCAAAAAAAAAGATCTAAACAATACAAAAATTCTCTTATACAATTTTTAAAAAAATACTTTTAATTAATGTTATGCATTTTGAAAATTTTGAAATTCATCTGGTGTTTTTAAAAGATATCTGTATCATGTTACAGCAAATACTACAATTTATTAATTTTAATTTCGTAATTTTATCAAGTAATATTTCGAATATATATAACACCGAAGAACATTAAAATGCACCAAAATAGTTATTGCTGATAAATATTGATTTTCCACCGTTTGAGCTTTTATTGGAGTTTGCTTCCAATATACATCATCTTGCAATTGTGCAAAAAAGTAGTGATACTATCGTAAAAAAGCTTATGAAGTATTAGTTAATTTTCCTCCCCTCCCCCCCTATGAAATTCGAAAGAAATATGCAGCTATGTAATCGAATGAAAAGTCTTGACCTGGCAAGAAATCACAGAAGACATGGATCCAAAAAACATGGGAACATAATCAGTTAAAGGGAACTATTTATTCAAAATTTAAACTGGATAAATTATTTGATTTAAATGTGAATATTTCCTAAAATCCTGGGTTTTCTTATTATTTTGATGGAATTAGTGTTTTTCATTTTTTTTTAATTATAGACATACTGTGGTTGATATCATACAACTCCACTCCACAATCATCTAAACAAAATGAATGAAAGCTGCAGTATGTGCTTCAAAGCTAACTCTAACACTCCTAGTTTAAAAAACAAACATTCCTTAAGGGACGAAAAATGTTCCTTGTGTATTGCATCATGTAGATTTTTTTTTATTTCTTTCACATTAACGTTTTTCAAGTAATATTGGTACTCTGGCTTGATATGAAAACCCAACAAAAATGTTTCGCATATTATTTAATGGAATGTTATACGTTTCTTATAAAATTCTAAAATAACTTTCTAATGTGTTATCTTTACATCTTTATCACGGTAAATTCATTTAATTTCTATTTTATGCCTACATATGTCAAAATTAATTCAATTTGATAACCGTGTACATTGTTCATTTTTGCTATTTTAAAAAGAGAATAAGCAAACCCTAAAATAGATATTCCATTCGTGGTTTCTTTAAAAAAAAAATTATAGTGGAAAGCGGAAAATAAGGTCAAAATGAAAAAAAAATCAATAAATAAAGTTGAAAACTTTTCTTTTCGATTCCGCTGATTTTCATCCAAGCACAAATATCTTTGTAAAAATCTAATTAGTGTTCTTCCCTGGGTGAGCAAAATGGTTTTGTTAAAAAAGCGAGAAAAATAAGTTCTAATTCTTTAAGCACTTTAAACATCTAATTTACTTTCCTGAAAGGAATTTTAAAAAGTAAATGAATTTATTTCAAATAAAAATTGCTTTAAAAAGGTGTTTTTTTCTGAACTTTTACGTATTTTAACAGGAAAATTAAATGTATCAATTACTATATATATATATACTTTAGATAGCCGTCAAGTCGCAAGTCCTCTCATGAGGTTGGTGGAAAGGGAAGAGAGGTGGAAGGGTGTTCTTCCTCAAAATTGGGGTGGAACCGAGCCAAAACATACTGCCACCTGTATGGTGCTCAAAGCTACGGATAACGACAGGCTTACATCTAGCCCTTTGCCGCGATGAATTTCGTGGGTTTCGATCTGAATCGTCAGACAGGTGGCATTAGGGACAACAACAACAACAAAATTCAAAAGTTCCCAGATTGAGTCTATAACTTAGAAAATATTACTAATTAAATTGCTGAAGCACATCCTCCTTCGAAATAAGACCCTTGAGCAAACGCACTCTTTTACCGTAAAACAGGTCCCATTTTTGCCATATCCTTTAATTTAGCCCGTGGTGCATTTTTAACTTCATTTGCGGATTGAAAGTGACGACCCTGTAAGCGACATGCCAGTTTAGGAAATATGCACAGAATGCCGGGGAGATCAGAAGAGTAAGGAGGATGTGGTAAAATAGTTGTTTTCGTTTTCAGAATAAAGTCAGGGACGAGGAGGAATCAGTCAGCAGGAGCGTTGTCATGCAAAGCTCCCACGACTGCTAAGCCTACACTTTTGGTCTATTCTTTCGGATTAACTCACGCAAACGACCCAAGACGTCTATATAGATTTCTTTGATTCGTCGTGCATCCTTCAGAATAATTCCAGATGCCATGTCCTGGATATCGAAGAACATATCTAGCATGACTTTCCCTTTCGAGCAATCTTGGCGGAATTTCTGCTTGAGTGGAGAATGAGGTGATTTCTCCAAGTTGCCGATGCCTTCTTGGATTGCGGACCGTATAAAAAGCATCATTTGTCCAGTAACAATTATGCCTAGTAAGGAAGGATCTTTATCAACAATCGAGATTAAGTCTCCATTTATTTCCATTTGAATTGCCTATTGGTCTTCGTTTAAGGTATCTGACTACGCTTGAAACCATGATTTTGCAAAAGCGTATAAATGGATAATATTTATGATATACTTAGATCTCACTTAGTTTAGAAAATCTATATAAAATTGTTTTAAGAATAGTATTACAATAAAAAATTATTTCAGTACAATATTTTGACAAAAAATGGGTATAAAATGACTGCCCATTTTCAAAATATTCTCCTTTTCGCGACTTGTGCCTTCTATATAATAATATTTTGCCTGTATATAAGCTCGAACCTCTGTACAGAGGCTCAACTAGAATTTTTTGAAATATAAAGCTTAGAGGAAGTGGGTTTGTATCCACATGTCTTACGACAACAGGGGAGAAATTTTAAGAAAAACATATAATTATATTTCAATGGGTAGTAATTCTGAAAATAATGTGAATTTACTTTCAAAAATCATAGTTGAGCCTTCTGTGCGAGATTCTGAAATAAACGAACAAACCTTCATTATAATAAGCATTGTCACAAAAGAGGCTGACTACGAAAAAAGGTTATTCTAAGTTGGTACAGCCGAAATATATTGTATTTAAATTTTTTTTTTTGTCAAGTAAATGTTTAAAACATTTACTATATATGTGTTATTCACAATCACAGTGATACTAAATATCGTAGAGAATTATCCATTTATGTGCTTTTAAAATCCCGGTTCCGAACGTAGTCGGATACCTTAACATGCGGGGAGCGATGTGTTGACACAATCTGTGAATATTAAGATCCTTAGCCAGTATCCGTTGATATGTGGCCTCTGATATCCCAACTGATTCTGCTATTTGCACTTTTGTTTGAAAACTTGTTCTAAAGTACCACCACAGAAACCTTTTCGATGTTCTCAGCTGTGCGAAAAGTCTGCGGACTTCTACACTTTCTTTGACTTCTCTGAAACGCCGATGCCACTCAAAAGCTTGCGTTCGCGATAATGTAAGACTGCTGTACACATGTTTCAACATTTCGTAGCACTTTGTCTCCGTAACACTCTTTCCCAAGCGAAAACAAACATTCTTTGCTCAACAAACGCCATTTTTTTTCTATCGCCGGGTACAAAATACGACACCGAGGTGAGCCACTGACCCTGTAATTTAGTACAAGCCACTTTAAGAAATGGGGATGTAATGGATGCAGTAACATTAAAAAATTATCATAGTCGCTCTACTGCAAATATTTTTCTCATTGTGAAATCAGACCAGGGAACTTTTAACTACACCTCATTATATATTTAAGGTATCCGACTACGTTTGGAACAATGATTCTAAAAGGGCATAAATGGGGATAATTTTCATGATGTTTGGTATGCTTAATTAGAATACATGTATAAAACAGTATTTCAGGGACACGGCATTAAAAAATATTTGCATCTAATATTTCGGCGAAATTAACTTAAAATGACAGCGCAAATGCTTATTTTGTGAAAAATGCTTCTAATTATAATAATATTTTGCCTGTATATGAAACAGACCTCTGTACAGAACCAGCTATGATTTTGAAAAATTCACATTACCCACTTTCAGAGTTACCGCATTGAAATGATTATCGGCCGTTTTTTCTTAAATTTCTCCCTCTGTTGTCGTAAAACACGAATAAACCCACTTCAGTTGCATATTTTTTAAAGTTAAGTTGGGCCTCTGCAGAGATTGAAATATATACGGGCAAAGTATATTATTATAATAGAAGCATTTTTTTCACAAAAAAGGAGAATATTTTTTGAAATGGGTCATTCTAGGTTTCATTTTTGTCAAATATTTTGCTTGCAATCGTTTTATTATAATACTATTCTTAAAACACCAATTTATATACATTTTTCTAATCTAAGTGACACTAAATATCATAAATATTATTCATTTTGTAATAACGCGGAAATAAGTTTCGAAGACATGAGTCGGATACTATAAGTGTCAGTTTTTTATACAGAAGCCCTGTCACTTACTTATGTAAAATTTTAAAAACTAACATTGCAGTTTGATTCAGAATATGAAATAAGATACATTTTATTGCTTCATAATAAATACTTTATTAACACTTCTCACGACAATTAATGCCCTTCGTCAGGGGTTAACTGAAGATGATATATCAACGGAGGGAATTGGAAAAATTAGACAAGTTGCGCGTTCTGCAGTGGATGCTGGCTCATCATCCTGGTAATGAAAACGATTGATTGGTTAGTAAGGAAGGAAGGAGCCTAAATAGTGAAACCCTTAGCGGAAACAGCACCCTGATGCACAAATGCAATTACAAGGAACAGAAGGAAACCCACCCATCAGCGTGATTTAAGATCTGTGAAACCAACGCTAAAAGAGACCGATTAAGAACCGGGCATTTCCGAGGGATGAAAATTCACAAAGGTGAAACAAGAAGCTATCGCCCATGCCGCAAAATTTGCCTGAAGCGTTCCACTAACTCCTGTAATGAGTGCCTAGTCGAGGGCTCTACTAATCCTCGCCAAGGCATGGTACGGCAGCTTTTCCCGGTGAGGACCGCTTTATTTTTCAAGGTGTTGCGGTCTACCCAATGGCGTAGGTGTGGTGAGCAGAGAAAAAAGTCTACAGTATTTGTTATAACTTAATAATAAATCCAGAATATGCTCTTACCTTCGCATATACAATAAAACATTTGCTTAAGTGGGGTTTTCAAAACAAAACGCAGCGTACCAAATATAATACCAATGCGTACGTTTATTTATCAGACAATTCAAAATACATTAAAAATAAAGGCATTTTCAATTTCAAGTTTATTGACCTATATAAGTCAACTTCAGGGCTTGTCTGCGTACTATAAACCAATCTTGAATATTTCCATTAATATAATAACTTGCTGTTTAATCTTAAGGCAGTCACCACAAATATGTGATTTGGACACCCAGTCGATCATGATCAAACTTAATACCCACCTCAGCGGTGCTATTCTTCTAACTGTTTGAAACCACTTTCAGCGGAAATATGGCTTGATTTTATGCAAATGTAACTACTATTCAAATCCCTGACGTTGGTGTGCAGCTAGTTTAGCAGTTAATCATGTATTCTAAGAATAAGAGAAGATTGAATTGTTATTTCTGAGATTAAGTCGCAGTATCCGTCGTAGAATCTATCAGGAGTTGTGCAAGTAAATAACATTGGAGCTGACCGAGCTATCGAGGTTTGAGAAGGATCGTCAAGGAGCTCAACTGAAACTGAGGGATTTTAAATAATCTTATATATCAGATTAAGAGTTAGGATTTCAGATTGCTTTCAGAATTAAGCTATACAGTTGCATATCATTCATAAAGTGTTAATGATACAATAAAAGTAGCTATTTTAAAGATCGTGTCTGTTTCTTCCCCGAACCCTCTTACACCCACGACCTTCGGGCCGTAGCAATCCTGATTATGGTTTTGATTGTCCCGCAATTTTACTCTCTCTGACTCTCCTTGGAGAATTCCCTTCCTTCGATCGTAAGCGACTATTCGAACAACATCGTAGAGATTGCTGCCTGAGTGCTGTCAACTCACAGTTTTCTTTGATTTCCCGTGGACCAGTAACCACCACCAAATGATAAAAAGAACTAGAAACTTCACTAGAAGCATCGATTTCGTATTCAAAAATTTATTTAATAAGATAAAGATACTGTAAATTAGAAAGTTTTCCTTTCATTTTAATTCAAAAATACAGAATTACTGTGCTTCCACTAGACCAAAAATTTGAGATGCCAAATGATACATTTAAAGTAAAATTTGAGAAAATTATATTTCCTTGTTATCATTACGCTAAACATCCAAGCTTACCTTTTGAAACTTAATTTTACGATATCAGCGCCGAATAGTTTTGGCTTCCAGTAGTTTTCACTCCAAGATGGAGGCCTAACATTAAAAAATCGGCATGAAAATAATTTAAAAAAAAAGGCTTATTCCTGACTAAAGTGTCAAGTATATATATAGTAAAATTACACAGATTTTAAAAAATATATATTAAACAAAATATATATGTGCTTACTTTTTTATGTAGAAAAAAATTTTGGTACCATGACTTCTAAAAATAAAACATGAGGAATTTAGAAATGCTGAGAAAAAAAGCAGAAAAAACTATGAAAAATAGAATGTGGGGGAAAAAAGTGGTGAGGGAAATAAAGGTTAATAAATTAAAAAATTCAGGCTGAAAAAAAGAAATTACTATCTGGACAATGATAATAAATATCGTTTGTGAGATGCTATGAATGGTTATGAATCCAATTCCTGCGACTTCCCTTCTTAAAACAATATGCCAATCAGTCCAATCATTTTCTCGCAACCTTAAGGTCACAGGTGAAGTTTGGGACTCAGAGAAAGAACGGACATTGTTATAAAAATAATTAACTTTATTTATTTTATCAATTTGCTATCAAGTAAGATAATAAATCTAGGGAGCAGTCAAATTAAATAGCTATATGACATGGGTGGCGAACCTTTGTGGATCAACGTGAGATTTTTTTTTTAAGAAGTGTTTAATGAAGTATAGACGTGCCGTCACAAATAATTTTGACGTGTGATTATCGGGAAAATAATAAAACTAAATACTAACAACTCAAAACTTTTTATTTACTGCGAAAAATACTTTTTGCACTGTATAGTTATAAATGCTTTAGTTATACATGTAATTCAAATTAAAGAGTAACATTAGTGTGATTTCTATTGTTGCAGACTGTGTGCGAATGACAAATAACTTATATTAGGATTGTAAGATGTTACTTGTTGCCCATCCGGTATAGTGGTTAGAGACGCTAACTGCTGTGCCGTTGGGACTGGGTTCGAATCCCGGAGAAGACATGGATGTTTGTAAATATTTAGTGCCTTCGTGGCATGGGGTACTTTAAATAGCCGTCGAGCCGCAAGTCCTCTCGTGAGGTTGGTGGAAGGGTAAGAGAGGTGGGAGGCCCCTGACCACCCCTACGGTGTTCTCCCTCAAAATTGCGGTGAAATCGAGTTAAATCGTTCGATCACCTGTATGGTGCTTAAAGCTATGGATAACGACAGGCGTCAGCCCTTTACCATGATGAATTTCGTGGGCCTTGATCTGGCCTTTGCCGATCAGGTGGCATTAGTAACAACAAGATGTTACTTTTTGTAGAATACATGCTGCATTTGAGTCATCTATCAAACGGTTTCGAAGCAATTAATTATTTTTGCTGTGGTTCACTTTTTTTGACAAGAGGATTTGCAATTTGTTTCAAAATGCCGTTTTACAGACGATGTTCTGAATACCACTATTCCAGAACATAAAACACATATCGCTTTGTCACCTTTACTAATAATGCCATGTTTCGCGGTCCACCAAATTTGAAATTCTCTGTTACACTTACTATCATGCCACTTACTATCTGTTACTCGTGACATGCCAGCCACGATCTCATACCTTGACCACTAGGCTACCACGGCCACTCTCTACTTGGCGAATATCAACAAAAACTTGGCGCGTTGCGTACTGTGATATCAAATTAGCAGCATCTTCACAATCGGTCTCATCGATATGTGTATTTACTTATTTCAAACACTCCTTATCTCCCATAAGCTACCAGGAAATTACTTAAATAATTAACAAATTCTTTAAGAGATATCATATGTATGTTTAAGGCCTTAAGAGAGTATTTAGAGACTCATCAAACTTTAAGCGAAAAGTTGTGTTGATTTTTAATTAATTTCTCTATTATTTATTTCTTTGACCAAGTAAATAAAAGTACATCGACTTAGCTCACTAACGCTATGTAATAATGGCGTAGTACCAATGGGCCGGCCCCCTCAGGGGCTCACCTTCTTTAGGTGGGTACGGGTGTCACAATCCCGGGAGTACCTAGTGATCTTTTCCTTTTCCCAAGGGTTTTACTATCTTTACGGTAAACACGAAGGTTGTGCACGACCCCAGGGGCACCCCAGTGATCCTTCTCTATTTTCAACCCTCCATCTTGTCATCAATTTCTTCTTTTCCCGTCCAGACCACAGACCTATGAATGTTTGGCGCAGTATAGCCAAAACTGGCTCTTGCGCCATAAGACACCAAACTCAACTCAACTCAACCCAATGGGCCGGCGGTGCCATGCATCGGGGCCCTCAAGCTAAAGGAGACCCTCGAAGCCTGACCACCAAGCAAGCAGAACTTGCGATAATTTAAAAGGTTGCAACACAACTATCACCATGGCAACTGACTTGAAAATAATTTTGAACTTGTAGGGAATTTCCCTAAATTCTTTCCGTTGTGTGTATCGTGTTGCGAACTTTACTTATTGAAAAGTTTATATTATTTTCAACTTTTTCATTTTTCTATAAGGTGTTACTTGAAACTAAACTTCGAGTTCCATGAAAAATCTTACAGTACATTTAAAAAACCTACACAGGAAGCAATTTTTAATAACAATATGATTCATAACAATTTCCTGTTTCAATATTTCACAATTGATACCAGCTTCCGGGGGATGTACTAGATCTGCAATGGTTAATGATTAATTCGAAGCCCATTAGAAGTAAATATATATATATATATCGCAATCATTCGCATCTGCAATAGACTGATGTAATTTTGTCCCCATCCCCCTCTTCTGCTCTTTTGCAGAGGCGTTTTTATTTTTAAAAAATAATTATACATATATATATAATAATATTGTATTTGTGTATTCTCTTGTTCATGCATATCTTTTATCTAAATTCCACCATCTATCTCGGTGAACATTTTACCTTTCAAAACACTCTGGTGGGTGAGTTCGATCCTTCCAAATAAATAGCCACGGATTCCTTAACGATGTTTTTTATCGTAGCGTTACATTTTTCCTTCCTTTTGATGTCAGTAAGTACTCGAGCACATATGAATTGTATTGCATAAATTAGAAACTAGAATTATGGACCCAAAAAGAAAAATACAGTAAAAAGAAAAGATACAGTGATGCGTTTAAGCGCAAACCAAAACTAAGAAAGTGAAGACAGTAACCAAAAATTACCCAAAATTGAAATATTTCTTAGTCAGCCTTCTAGGAGAACTTAATAGTACTTAGATAATGTGTTCAATACAGTGTTGCTTGAGAAACCTACTGAAGCAAATTCGACAGTTATTGCGGTTAAAGATACCGCTGTTGACGATGCAAATTTATAGAAATGACTTTGAATCATTCAAAAGAAAATGTGGTATAGATCCCCATTTTCAAGAAAAAAACTAGGGAAAGTTAAAAAATATTTTGATTAATTAGCTTTTGATCCCCTATTTCGAAACCAAAAGAAATATTTAAAATTACTATTTTCAAAAAGGTACTAGAAACAGTATTATAGCTCAATTAAATACACGTTTTACTGGTATGAGTGCAGTCTGTCAAATATTTAGTTTTCTAAGACCAACACTTTTGCTAGATGTAGATGAAATAACTTTGTTTAAAAAATGTGGCGAATTCCAAAATAAGTGTTCTGATATAATTGGTCCAAACTTTTTCCTTCAATTTCTTAATAAGCACCACTATAGTTCTTCCTAAGTTAACCAATGTATGGATTATTCACCAATTATGTAAGGATATTATAAGCAAACATGGGGTGCTAGAATACAGCCTAACAGAAGTATTAACAGCAACGTTATTATTATTCTATACAATTCCTGTCACTTCTGCACAAGCAAAAAGATCATTTAGAAAATTAAAAATAATTATGAAACTGTGTGGGCCAAGCTCGACACCGCATTTATGGCTAATAGCAATTGAAAACAAAGTCGCATCAAACCTGGATTTAACTGAAGTTATTGAAATTTATGCGAAAACTAAAGCTGGGAAAAAAGATTTTAAACTAAATTGTTAATTTGACTTTAATATATAGGTAAGTTCAACCTTCATATAATAAGCCTTTTATTCTTTATCTGCATCGTTTTATTTCCTAATACCTATGTTATTATTTGTAATCTTGTTCTTTGTGTTTAATCTTTTATTATCTTTTACATTACTTCCCATCTTCCAGCCCCGGCACAGTTTCTAAGCTCTGCAAATATTCTAGAAAAGGTCTGAAGGAGGTTCAAATCGAATCAGGGGGATCACTAAAGTTCACACAAGAAAACTCATACACGTATATATAGGTAGTACGTAACTTTGCTTTCCTATGTTCTGTAGAGCACGATAAAGAGCTGATGTTAAAGTAGCTTTGTATATTTAAAATATTCATATAGTTTTAGTTTTTTACTTAGTAAAACTCAACCAAGACAGGACCCTCATTTTTTTTATTTGATTTATTTTTATTTTTATTTACTTATTTATTGCACCAGGGCCTTAGGGTACCTAGCTACACTACTGTCAACAATTTCAAAAACAATATATGGTCATACAACATCATGAAATACCAAGGAAGCGGGTGGGTGACACTGCTAGTATATATGTATACAGTTGCCGAATTCGACCGACAAATTCAAAGGGGTGATAGCAGGCCGCATGGGGATGACAAATCAACATAGAACATGAAATAGCAAATCACGTCTAGTTGGTGAAAATTGTGATAGTAGTAGCCATCGGGAGGACGGGCAAGGATTCTTGGAGATCATCTGTTGGGACCATACCTGCTACCCGAACTCTTTAATGAAGTAAAATACCTCGTTTTCCTACAGCACATCTTCCCCAAGTTGCTGTAGGGAGTACCGGTCACTGCACTTCAGAACCTGTGAGATTCATGCACCTTGGTGCACCAGCCCATTTTTCTATTACGGTGCGTAACCACCTCCATGCTACATATTCTGGGAGGAGGATTGAACGTGGCGGGCCGGGGCCCCCATTGGACGGGGTCCCGCGTCTTTCTGTAACATAACCTCTGGGGTTCTTTGACGGGCCCAAAATTAATGACAAATCTTTTCCAACCAAAAAAAAAAATACGATTATGAAATGCAAATAAGATAACTTTTAAAAGAACAGAAGTTTCTGTAAGCAGAATGGCAATTTAGGGAAAGTTATGTTTGGAAGAGATACGAGTGTGAATTGACGGCCTATCATAGAGTTACCGAGATATTCATCCATTGATACAAGGTGCATACTATTGTACGGCGCGCCCAAGTGTTTTCGTACCGTGGTAGAATCTTATTTTGGATTAAGGTAGGACTGATTATTTGATATTAGGACTTATAATATTATCAGAATTGAGAGTAAGCGGATAATATAATTATTTAGATAAAGTGGTCTAAATTACGTGATTCGGTTTAACTATCGCTGTGTGTTTGGTTTATTAGATTCTCACTTATAATAATTTATTTAAATTATTAGAAGTTTAAGTTATATTCTTAATAAAGTCATATTAAAAATTTTAAAATGTCTGATCATTTTGAAAATCCCATACTTCTAATTCACGCTGACAATCAAAGATATGATCACCATAGAGCGACCATATCACACACTTCCTGGACCTAAATCCCTTGAATTTCTTTTCCTGAGGCTGCCAGAAATCGCATGTGTGTGAAACTCCGATGTCTACAGTGGGGGATCTCAAGGCACGGATCATCGTCACTTCAGCTGACATCGCCAGCACGCCGGATTCGTTTGAACGCGTCGATAATCTTTCGTCCGTCGGCGTTGATTGTGCTATGAACTAAACGACCGAAACTTAGAGCAATTCCTGTGACAATCCTTATGGTTGCCTTTCTAATGCCGATCTTATATTGAAAGAAACATCTTTAAGCCCAAAAACGTATTTTTTGATTTTTGTTTTTCCCCCTTTTCTTTCCACTCGACATCAGCCCCTTTCCCCTTTTTGCGAATTACTCCCACGGGCTTCCATATATTTTGGGTTTTTTTTTCCCCCCATGCTTTTTTACTCCCATCCCCTCTAAATTTGATTCTAACCCATTAAACTTTATTCATAATTGGTTTTATTTTTTTTTTAAACTTAAAGCTAAAAAAATGTTTTGGAAACGGTGAATAAAGTTAAAGGCCCGGGTTTTTTTTGGTAAACTCGCTTGGGGGAAAACTAAGATTGTTGGATATATAAAGGACTGGCGACATGCATATAAACTTTTCAACAAAAAATATTTTCTTTTCTCTTGAAAAATTATTTTATTAATGCCCTTTTAATAAAACAATACATCATCATCTTAAGAAAAATGTTGATTGAGAATTCCACAGGCATATATCCTTTTCATTATAGACAAAAAAAATCCCTTATTATTTATTATTATTTTTTGCAATTCGCCAAAAAAATCCTCTTTTTAAATTTCCCCCTTTTTAAAATTTTTTAGCATCCCATTAGGGAAAATTTTTAACTTCCACACTTTTAGCAAAAAATAAAATATATTTTATTAATAGACTGCAATAAATATATGTATTTTGAAAATAGGAATTTATTTTTTCTCCAAACGATACAGAACGAGTAAAAATAAATAATCGATATATTGATTACTTTTTCTTTCTTTGAACAATAGATGTACCAAACGATAACTTTTACTGCTTGAGTGACAACTTGGAAAAAAGCTCTTCAGTTATTTTAAACTGCTTTTGTTGTTACTTTTTATGATGGGTTATATTGTTCAGGAAATGCAATTGTTTGAGACGATAAAATTTTGATAGACAATGATATATGGGATGCTAAAAAAGTACTTGGAAAAGCTATTTCTGTAGTATTTAAGTGAAAATATAAAATCTCTAAAAATAGAACTAGTTTTCTTTTATTGGAGAGAGAGAGAGAATTATGATTACACATTTTTTACATAATGATCCTTTTAATTCCTTGGCGTGTGTGTGTGTGTGTGAACTCTTTCTTTTTTATTAAATTCTTTTATTTAATTTCACTCTATTTAAACCAATGGTTATTTTCTAGGGATGTGTTTTACAGAAATTTATTATAATGTGCTTAAATGCAATACATTCTGTGACCTATTTTTTAAAAATCAAAATATGCTTCAGCTCTATGAAAAAATAGTTTTTTTAATGTTAAGTTTTTAGAAATAACTTTCAATGAAAAAAAAATGGATCGTAATTATTAATATTGTCTTTGCTTGTTTCAATTTTATTATTATTTTTTATCTCTTTAATATGTTATAAACTCCATAAAAATAATTTTTGAAAACCTGGATTTAAAAAAGACTAATAAAATATTCGTTCTTGCGAATCAACAAATTTCTTAACACATATACACGCAGTAATAAAGACCATTTTTAGTCTCTTTTTTTTTTTTTTAAGCTTCGGTGGCTTAGAGATAGCGTGCCCGCTTCGTAAGCCTAAAGACAGTGTCACACGTACACGTTTCGAGCTATTTTCGTCCAATTCATGCTATTTTTATTATTCAGAGTTGCCATAACAACGGACTTCGAACAACTTTTTGTTGGTGAGCTCAAAAAGTTGTTCCAAATAAAAGTTGCTTAAAATTCCAGCCAATGGAGTTCTTTGGCGCCCTATGTCATAAACAAGATAGCGGCTTCAATTTCGTCAAACGCATCAGATATGGCGTAAAATATTTTAATGGTGTATAATATTTTAACGGCGTATAATATTTTACGTAGAATGGTGCTCCGTTTCTGTTTACGCCCATCAACAAAAGCGCAAGCGATATAAAAGAAATAATTTTGGATATTCAATTTCCGAAGCAGAAAAATCAGCGGGTAACTTTTCAATGTGGTAAAAGAGCGCGGCTGACGTCAGAGCATGTCGTTTTGCTTACGGCAACCCACCCTCAGGTAGGACGAAAAATTGGTCCATAAAGTTGCACCAAAATGTACATCTAATACGGCCTTAAGGTTGCGGGTTCAACCGCGGCTGGAATTTATATATTTTCTGGATGTGAAAAACATAGGCACGCATGTCACATGATTATGTAGAATGTAAAAGATCCCTTGAATATCAATTTGGCTCTAGTACTCTAACCAAAATTAAATCACGGCAATATTTAGCTTCCGAAGAGAGCTTGAATGAAAAAACTAATTCAGGCGTCCAAATTTGGTAATGAGGCCACCATGAAAAAGCTCTCACGTTTGAAGATTTGCCGTGTCTGCTAAGGTCTAGTTGCTAAGAAAAATGCAGCTGCATTGGGTAAAAATAGATTTTTGTGATTTATCTTATTTGACACTTTTAATGACTCAAACAGAACAACATCAAAGCACAATAAACAAATATTTCACGCATAATTACACAATTACGGCTCTAGCCGATTGCGATAAGTGCTATTCCTTCCCCAATTGATAATTTATATGTTATGTTAACTCTCAACGGAAAGCGTTTTCGGTTACAGTTACAGTGAGTGATTATGCAAATCTATTTCTTGTGTATATGTTACCGTTAAAGAGTGAAATCCGTTTTTTCATAGAATAACTAGGTATTTCAGGAAATAACTGAATCTCTCAGTCAGTTTAAAATTTTTGAATTCTACGATTTAACTAGGTATTCTATAGAATATCGATTACTTGATTATAAAAATATGAAATACGACACTCGAAAGTTCTTTGAACCGGTTCTAGTTGCTTTGAGAAGAATTTTTTTGACTAGCAGAATAAAACAATTGTGCTCTATATATCAGTTCAGTATATGTCAGCGAGAATTAATTTCCATTGAAGAAGCACCAAATATTGACGCAACGCTTCGATCTGTTGAAACAGCTCAAAGTTGCGGTACTAAACAAGGATTTCCAGCTCGTGTAACAAATAAATGTGTAATACTCAACAGTGTGTACTTGTTTCAAAAATAATAAGCAGTATATGTCAGCACAGCAATCCTTGCTCAAGTAAATAATGAAAAGCAAAATAAAGGTATCTCATAAAATTTTAATTAATATTCTCTTACATTTTTGTATTAAAAAGTTTACACAATGTTTTTATGAAGCAACAGTTTTCCTTCCCAGCATGTATTTTTGTTGATAATATTTATAATCCATCTTTGCAACATATTATTTTTTCCCTTTTCTGCTTAACTAATTTTATAGCAATAGGAGTAATAATAAATTATATCATCTGTGCAAAAGGGACAAAATATATTTTTCTACAGATTTTAGCTATTTATGATCAATTAATTTATAAAAAAAACTTTTGAAATTGTTTATTTTTCACTTTAACGGACTATCCTTAGTTATTTCATAGAATACCTAATTATTACATAGAATAACTAGGTAAAGTACTAAATTTTTCATTTATTATATATACTTTAACTGACTTGCCTAGTTATTTCATAAAATACCTAGTTTTTCGTAAAATACCTAGTTATTCTATGAAATAACTAAATTATACACTTTAACGGTAACATATATACATAAAGAGGGGATGAAAGTAGAGTCTATATATTTAAAAAATCAAAAATGTAAGATAGTTTTACCAAACATCATTACAAATGATTTAAGCAAAATTTTATTTCACGAAAAAACTTTCAATTCGAAGTTTAAATTATTACTAAGCGTTATCTTTTATTGATATATCTTAGACATAGCAACTCATACAAAAATTATCATCATAGTTGTTATAGATATTCTTCTAAACTTATTTTTGATCTTTTTATCATTTCAATTTCAGTAATCTTCTTTTTATATTTTTAATGACCATTTTATGCTATTTCTGATATTTTTTAACATTCATATCATTTTTAAAGATTTGTTACTTTTTTGTTGTAGTTGCCAATTGTACTTTTGCTGATTACTTGTGTATTCGAAAAACCTTAGCGAAATAACTTTGCTCTATAAATATGCTAAGATAAACTGATATTTTAATAAAGATTTCTAATTTAACTAACAAAAGTCGTTCATACATTTTTCTCTTAACATATTTTTACCAATTTCTATAGCAGCCTCTAAGTTTTTTTCAATATTTTTGCAGTCATTGCACTAAAAAAAACACTTTCTTAAATTAAATACTATTTTATTTAACTCTGGTATATTTGAAATATTGAATAAGCTCTAAAAATTGACTCATAACATAAATAAATTTAATACTATGATTCCTTCATTCAAGTGTAAAATGACTCGTAAAGCCTTAAAAGTAATCAAAAGGATAGAAAAATATGTATTTTCATACCATTTTTAAAATTTTTGTGTCAAAATATAATTTATTACACCTTACTGGTTTCTCCCAGAAGTGCTAAATAAAAATGCTGCATATTATTGCTGCATTTATTTTTATTAAAAGATGCCTTTCTAGAAAAGCATAAATATTTTTAATAAAAAAAGCAGCAGAATCTATTATTTTGAAACAAAAACTATATGATTAAAATAGATAGCAACAACTTTATTAATGATTAGAATAAATTTTATTATTCCTTTTATGTGTCCTTTGGCTTTATATATATAAAATCAATTATTTATTTCAAAATAAGAAGAAAAAAGGATATGACTATAGCAGTATAGAAAAATATTTCCTACTTATTTTTTGCAAATCAAAAATAATTTTGTGTAATCTTTAGCAAATATTTTGTTACAAAATATTACATTTTGTACATTTTAAATTAAGTTAATTAAAAAATTATTAAAGTATTATGGTTTGAAATTATTATTTATTAACTCTAAAGTTATAGGAAAGTACTCGAGATGATAATGAAATTGAAAATAGCTTGTCATTCTAAAACAGAAAGAATTATGCGAAAATAATTTTAAAAAACATTAAAACGTGAAATGTTTTTCTCCCTTACTTTTTAGATAAAATAATTAATGAAACCTTATGTATTTTTTTAAAGAATTTCAGTTTTTTTCCAATTATAATTAAAATTTTAATTTTTAAGGCAACCTAACTCAAACTAAGCCTTAAGTGATGTATTAATCTTAAGATTTACTTATATAACTGAAACTGAGCAATTTTGTCAAATCATTGATTGTACAAAATTAGGTTTTATAGCTTCCGAAAATGTTACCATTTTCTCAAAATAATCTAGGTAAAACAATTGAAAATTTACTGTCTTATGTCAGATAATAATATATTTAAGTTTAATTTAAGAATTTTTTAATGGTAAGAATTTTTAAATTATGCCTTTAAGAAAATAATGGTTACTTAACAACTATTAGAGGTTTTATTTTTTGGTATGTTTACTTATTTGATTAACATTTAAGTTTTGAATTTCAAAGAAACAAGTAATATAAAAAAAAAAAATTTAAGTCAATTCCTACTTAGATCAACAAAGAAAAATTTATGTTAGCTACTTTTTATTAAATAGTTACAATTAATATAAATATGTATATACATATGACAGAATAGCAACATTAAGTGGTCATTAATTTTTATTAATTATCATTAAAGTATCGTATTGTCATCTAAAACAATCGTGCATATAAAATTTCAGTTCAACTAAATGCTTTAAAACGTGAGAAAAAAAAACCTTTTCAAGTTTTGACCCAAATCGCCAAAAGGGTCGCTAAGTCGCCAAAAAGGATGCAAAAATGGCTGTATTTGTAATTCTTTGAATAATTACTTTTCATCAATTAATTTTTATTAATTATAATTAAATTATTGTATTGTCATCCAAAATTTTCATGTATATAAAATTTCAGCTCATTTGAGCGCTTTAAAATGTATTTTATTAACGATTGAAAATTCCATCAAGATAAATGAATAAATATATAGCGAGTGTGAGCTAATAGTAGGAATTGAAAAATGATATGCATATTTCTTTTATTTTAGATAGTTTAAATAGTTAACTTTGACAAAAAAAATTATTAATGTTGGTGAAATTTCAAGTGTCAGATGCTTTTTCCACATAAGCTTATTTTTGTAATATATCTTTTTAAATTCAAAAATAAATTTAATTTCCATTAAAACTTTAATTTTTTATCTTATGTTTAAAAGTATTTGTCATAGAGAGTTTTTTTATAAAGAACTTGTGCAATTACACACATACCTTGTCGTATATTTTAGTAAATGAGAGAGAAAGGGAGAAAAATTTTCCTATTAAGTTTTATTTTAAAAAAAATAATAACTTTACATATTTTTCAAGAAATCTTCATATGGAAGGTAGGCAAGTAGATTAAAACAATGGGAAATCCAAAAAAGATTGAAGTAAATCTTCATGTGTGAAAATATTAATTACGCGCAGTTGCAAAACAATCTCTGAAAATCTTTTGAAATATTCTAGGAATTAAGGTTTATATTTATATCCACATTAAGAATAATATCCGAAATATTAAAAAATATTTTCAGACTTATTATAAAGAAATCTCATTTAAGGAAGAGGAAACACAAAATTCAGAGTTCAAGAGCTTAAGTAGAATAAGTGTTTTTACTCCATTTACAAAGGAATTAGGAATCGGGTTTAGCTGAAATTCCAGTGAAAAAAAAAACTTAAGAGAGAAAACAAATAATAATAAAAAATTAATTACTGTTTCTTTTTTAAAAAAATAAAATATTTGTTTTTAATTTTAATTTTTAATTAAATGAAATGCTTGAAAGAAGCTAATAAAGAAACAAAAGAAAACAAGCATTAATAAAAACAAGCAAACTATAAAATGGTTGTCAGATACTAACAGCAAAAAATGACAGAATAAAAAGGCTAGGCTTAAAAGATAAAGATGAACGTTTCGTATTGAATTGAAATTGCTTCGAAATTTTTCAATTGCCGAAGAATTCAAATCCTCTGTGTAATGATATTTAGAACACAATAATCAATTATTCTTAAAACCGACTGACAGTAAAATAAAACCACAACATCATTATAAAACAAGTAAATTAACTTAAAAAGCATTATAACTATTCCTTTACTTTACATTATTGCAGAAAAGAAAACGAAAAATAAATACCTTATAATAATCTTTTTACTACTTATAAAATCTTATTTTAAAATTTCTACGTAAAGAAAATTTTAAAAATTAAATTGAAATAATGAAAAATTAATTAGGTTTGCTTAAATAAACTATAACTGTATTCTAATGGTGAAAGATTCATCATTTATCTACTATAAATAGCATTTCATTGAAAGAAGGGAAAACAATTAACTATTAATTTCTATGATTAATCAGACATTTGTTCCAGTTTAATAATCATAATTTCTTCTCCGCTCTTCTTTTTCAGCATGTTTTCAATTTTGTTGTTGATTGTTTTATTTTGGAATTCGTCTTCATGTTCTTCTTTTTAATGTGATAAGCTTCTTCGATTTGGTTTCGTGCTCCTTCGTTATTCTAGAAGAACAACTGCCCAAGAACAAAGTGTAGGTATTATACAATACATAGAAAAGGTTAGACAAAGTGTAGGTTGTATTATGTCTGGGAAAAAAATATTATATTTGCAATATTAAATTTTTAAATAAAATTGACAGGGTTCAATACTGAATATTTGTCGAAAAATTAGATCCTTACTTAATAATTACGGGACGATAAACTATAGAAAAATAAGACTTAAAGAAAACTAGTCATGTAGTATATGATAAAAAGATTTGTATACTTGTGCTTTTTGCTTCAGTACAACGAGCACATTTTACTTATGATGTTCTATGATGTTTAATTACATTTTCTTTTACTTGTATCCGTTGCCATCGGATTTTTTTTTTCATGTTTCCATTGTTTAAAATCAAAAGTAATATTTTTTTAACATTCTTATCCAGGATATAAAAAATAATAGAATTCCTCTTTTGTCGTAATTCAAGAACGAAGTTGCACTTGTAAAAATCCTCTATTAAATAACATTTTTTATATCAAACTTAAGTCTCCATGGCTATTTTTTCAAATTATATTCCTTTTTGAAAGACTCTGAAACAAATAACGATTAAGAGCAAGCCATTAAAGATCAGCATCTTACGTAGTACGAAAATAAAGTTCGTTGTGAAATGGGAGAGTCATTTTAAGTGAAACAAAATCATCAAGAATGTTTACCAATATTGTATAGAATGAGCATTTTCGAAGGAGGAAGGACTGCATTCTTATTCATTACTGCAATTTATTAAAAATCGGTAAAAGTGTTGACGCGTTAGTTTAAATGACTGCCAAAAAAAGCTGGATAATTCTCATTATATAAACACCTAACAAGCTTGGATTCAATATCCTTTCACAGGATAAAGGATATTACACAACATGCGATACTTCTCAGGATGTGTTAAATTAGGAGTCCCAATTAAAGCTCTTTTTATTTATTTAGTTACGGAATGGACGTATTGAAAAGCAGGCTCTTTGTTGGAATTACTAAACATATTCTATTTTAGTTTCTATTTTTATATTGTTACTTCTACTTATTACTCTAACTACATTAAATGAAAAAAATTAAATTTTTAAAATAAGGGAAAACGAAAGCACATTTACGCAATGCTGTAACAATCAAATTAAAAATAAATACTCTAGAGTGCTAGTGCTCATTTATTTAGTTAAAAATAGAATGATAAATGTTTTTTTTGTGTGTGTGTGTTCATTAATATACCTCAGAAAGGTTTCTTATACTACTCATCGTGTATAAAACTATATTTGCTGTATACTGAATTACTATGTAATAATGATTAGCCAACCAAATTGGAAACTAGTTAAAAAACCTCTAAAGTAATGATTATGTTATGAATAATCTGGAAAATATTGAGATCGATATAGCTTAGGATTCCAAATGTAAATGTAATTTCATAACAAGATATTCATTACCATTAGTAAACTGCTATTAATTTCATTCAAAATAGAAATTCTTCCAAGCCGATTTAAATTACTGAATAAATTTGCTATAACATATTTAATTTTACAATTTAATCCAGGAAAAGGTACATACAAACAGAATTAAGTAGTAATAAAAAACTTCATATACACACCATGTGTATACTCATATGTGAATATGTGGGAGAATTATATTAAAACCGCACAAAAAGCAATATGAGGGCTATAGCAACAGGACCTCGTAATTTTGAACCTCGTCAGTTACGAGAATGACACCTGAGCAGACATCTTCCTCTCCTAAGTTCCACACCACACCAACGGGAAGACATTGAGTCTCGATAAATTTAACGAGCATCGGCTTCCTATACATGTGGATCTTCATTGACGTCAGAACTCAAACTCATGACACTCTGACATGAGTTCACGGTACATATATAAGTAGATATAATGGAAAATCATTTTTTTTTAAATTAACTACATTTAATATCTGTTTAATAATTTTTAGAATATGATATTTTTTGCATAGATGTAATTGAACTTTTATTTCTTTCTGAAAAGGAATCCTTTATTTTTGATAAAAATATTTAGCGAAGACTAGCTGTCTTCAAGAACTTTTGCTTGGTTTAAATTTTTTATTTTCAAGTATATTTTTGAATCAATCCGATTTTAAAAGTAAGTTTTCTATACTATTTCTTCCTTCTAAAAATAAAATATTGATTTCCCCCCAAAAAAACCTTTTGAATTTTAAGTTCTGTAATTTTCTTTTACTATGTTCCATCGAAAGAAGAAAAAAGAAGTTACATTGCTTTGCCAGTGTACCAATGCATTTTTCAAAAGAAAAAAATGTTACCTATAACGAACTTCCGTATAATGTAGTTTTCTAATTTTAAAGTATGGAATTCCCTGTAAATGAATCTTTCAAAAACCCAAATGCGTGAATATTTTAACAAAAAAAAAAATGCTGTTTTTAGCTACAACTAACAAATAGTTTTTCTATTTCTAAAACCTATTAAATTACAAATCACCGTTTATCTCCAGCAAAACTTCCACCACATGTATTCTGTGCCGTATTGATGATGCATTACAGCATACTTAAAAATGCGACACAAATATTTAAAAAAAGAATCTTTTCTGAAGATGGAACTAATGGAAAGAGAAAGTTTTTCCTCCTCGAATTCCCTTTTCTGCTTTTAATCATCATTCCGGGACTGAAGAAGCTGCCAAATGGAGAGGTCAATTCTGCTAGGAAGTAGGTCATAACCCTCATTGGGCCCACTTGGGATCCAAGTTGAGATGCAAATTCCCTACTTCTATCCCTCGTCCAACCCCCAAACAGCTATTTGTTCTAAGACGCTGTTTCCTATATAAAGACCAAGTGAGAGTTGAAATTTCACTCATACTTTCACTTCTGCATATTTTGACACCTTATCAACAACTGACAGGATACGAGTGGTTCTCCGAAATTGGAATTACTTTTGCAGAAGGTGAGTGAATTAGATTTAAGTTTAAATTAAATCTTACATTAATTATTATGAATATGAATGAATTATCATTTTTTTTTACATTTGAAACTTAAGAGTTTTCTTGAAAATAAGTTAAAAGATTTAAAGAATATTCTTTTTCCAGTGATATCTAAGTCGAGTTTTCAATATTAATTTGAGTTGAGTGGTGAATGCTTATTATAATTTTTCTCACAAAACTTTGTTCTTGGCTAGATCGATTTTCAAAATGCAATTTTAGTTTTGGTCACAACAAAAGAAATATGAAATTCCTTTTCTATTTCGATTCTTATTCTTTAAAATAATTATTGTTTTTGCAGACGATAATCATTTTTTAAATAACTTCATGAAAAAATTAATATTCTCTCAATAATATGTTGTTTTACAAAAAATAAATACTTATAAAAGGACTAATTATTTATTTCTCTCTAAATATATGTACAATATAGATTTATTACCTTAATCGCAGCTGTTTTGATTCAATTGGAATTGAAATCCAAACAATGAGAAAATCTTAACATGATTGTTAGGTAGTCCATTTTGCTGAACTGAAAATACCTTTTTTCCTTCATTTCATTACATTTTAAATCACATCTAACCTTAAAAAATTCATGTGAGTATTGATAAGTATTTTACTTTTTGGCATAAATAAAAACAGACCAAAAAATCACGAAAGAAAGAAATTCAGAAAGGATATTTTTCAGAAGGTATTGTTCTTGATTTGGAATGTTCACAGGATGACTTTATATATTCAGTTTATGTTTTTAAATATCTTCCATGTGAATTTAGTTAGGTTTTTTTAAGATTAAAAGTTGCTGTTAAATGCTTAGTAACTGCATTTTACAGTAAAATTTGCCTTAAAATTAAATAAACTTTAACATGATTTTAAAAAATAGAAATGGTAGTCATTAAACATAAAACAAATATTTCTTGGATTAAATTTATTTACAAAGGGATTAATTAAAGAATATTTCAAAACAAACTTAAAATAAATTGAATTTATAGTAGTTAACATAGAATATGTAACTGTAGATACTATTCCGATCATTAGTTAAATCTTAAAAATGTCTATTTTGAATATACAGATATATTTTTTTGGCTACATTCCGATGTACTTTCCTTACAAATAATTTTTCTTTTTTTTTTGGAAAATTTGTATTATAATTTTTACTGTAGCAACTTAATTAAACTATCGAAATATATTTCAATTAAAAAGTTCAAAAATATTAATAGTTTTTTGTTAAGGTATAAGATTAATACAGTGGGTGATCGGTTAACGAACATAATCCGTTCCAAGACTATGTTCGCTATCCGAATTGTTCGTTAACCGATCATCGTTACCATAGACTTATATGTGAAATCGATTAATTTGTTCTGGAGACCCTAAAAATGAAAACAAAACCGAAACTGATGATCTAATGTGTATGAATATTCTATTGATTTTTTTCTGAACTTTTAAGTTTAATAGGTGCAAATAATTCGGAGAGTGGAAAATGATTTTTTTAGTCCGTTTCTCATATTTCACGTATTTTTCGGCGGTAGCACGTCACACACACACACACATCGGCACCTTTTTTATTTAATAGTCTGCACTGTTTGAAAATATTAAGAATTCGCTTAATTTATTTGCCATGTCAGTAAATCCATCGCCCCTTATTAGCTGTCAAAAATATTGATATTCATATTGAAATTTAAGTATTCAAGTGTGTTTGATTTTGTATAATAATAATTATTAATTACCTTTAAATTCATTGTTAACCCAAGTTTCATTTATTAGTTATAAGTACTCTGTTTTAAAACATTTCTCCTTTCGGTGATCTTATTTTTAGCAAAATGATAACAAATGTTTAATTTTAAATTTTTTTTCAGACCCTTAGAAGTGTTCTTTAAAAAAATTCGTTTTGTTCATTATTCGAATATGTGTTCGTTGTCCAAACACAAAAATTCTTTCTCTTGAAAGTGTTCGTTATCCGAACACAAAAATCTTTCGTGAAAGTGTTCGTTAACCGATCACCCACTGTACAAGAAATCGAAATTTCAAATTTCGTTAAGTATTTAGGTTGTACTGCTTTTCATATTATAAATTTATTTTTCCTGATAAAGATATCTTTTTTTTTTTTTTGTTTGCTTTATATTTTATTTTATTTTATTGTGAATATTTTGGTTGGAAGGGGTAACTTCTTCAATGTCGGTTTTTGGTATGGTTTGAATGGTATTCTAAATCAAAACTAGGGCAGCAACATAATAATAATAATAATTATTATTATTATTTTATTTATTTGTATACGAAGACAATAAAATAGAAAGAAAAATAAAAGGGAAAACTTAATACTTTTTGCGAAGTAGGAACTATAAACAGCTGTTATTGGCGCACAAACAACGCTTGATGAAAAGTATTAAAATTCTATAGTTTTTCTTTATAATAAAGACATCGAGTATAAGTAGTGTTTATTAAGAGTAGCAGTAGTAGTTTAATATTCATAAGTCTAACGATTAAAGAAAAGAATATTTTGTTACATTTCTTGTACATTACTTACTTGAAAATTATAACACTTCAACGTTGCAAAAGATAATTATTTTTTTTTTTAAAATTATTTTTAAAAATTATATTTAAAAAAATTATTTTAAAAAAAAGTTTAAAAAAAGGAATTTTGGAAGAATTATTACACTGTAAAAATTTAATAACCTATTGATTGCGTAGTAGTAGTAGTAGCAGTAGTAGTATAGTAGTAACCGTGTCAAACTAAATCAAAGCTTAATGTACTCAACAGTGATGTCTGATGTACCTTAAGAGTATATCATTATTCCAAGATTATTACTGGTAAATAGTGGTAGTTCTGTACCTCTAAATCAGTAGTCTTCAAATTTTTTCAACTCACGGAATCCTTAGAACTTGAAGGTGATTTCATGGAACCCCCAGACTAAAAGTAGATCAAAAAGTAGATTAACATGTTATAGGCACTTTATGTAAAGGCATTTAAAAAAGTATTGCATCTTTTTCATGAAAAAATTCTAATATATTTTTTTAATATGATTTACTAATTAATAATATTAATTTGGGATTCAAGTGTCACCTATCCATGCATTATATTTGGTAACTGGGATATATGCTTGCTTTTTTTTTCACACAAACCATCGGTCTAGGTCTATTCAGATTAAATGCATTTGCAAATCAAATCCGTTGTTATGTTGATAAATTGTTTTCTCTCTTTCATTATAGGTCTATTTTCAACAAATGAAAAAAGGTACATTTTCCATTAGAAAACTATTTAGTTTTGAAAGACATTGTCCTAACTAAGAAGTATAAAAAATTTTCTCTTGGAACCCCCCCCCCGATATAATAAAAAAATATAATAATTTAATCTAGTAGGAAGTATATATATAAAGATAAAATGCTATAATATTATTTTATTATAATAAAAATTAAAAAGGTGTTGCAAAATAAAGTTATTATAGTAAATAAAATTTGCAGTTTTTATGAATAGGATGAGCTTCATACACTTGTAACTATATAAACTTCGTAGAGAACATGAATCCATTTTGCATACATATTTATTTCTTATCAATTTTTTTATTGTGACTCGTGGAACCCCTGGGTATGCTTTGTGGAACCCCAGGGCTACGTGGAACACAGTTTGAAGACCACTACTTTAAATCATAATCTTAACGGGGACCACAACAATATTTTAAGTGAAATTTTATACTTTCAGAGAGTGTTAAAAAAGGAACAACTGATCATAAATGAATGAATTTTTGATTTACTGCATATTACATTTCGAAAAACTACTTCGGATACTTTTAAGGATGAATTATGCAAAGATCTAATACAGTGTATCGTAATTTTTGCAGCTTGCCATGAAGTGGACACGATTGGCGATTGCTTTTCTTCTCATTCTCTCGCTCCTGAGCCAGAGGACGGGGGAGGTAAAATGAAGAAACTTATTGCAGCTTCAGTTCTCGCCGGTGCCCTCAAGCCTCGATTCGTTCCCTTGCCTATTCCCATACCCTTCAAGATCAAGATCAAAAAAGGAGAAAAGATCGTGCCCTATCCGTACGTATACCTTCAAGTTTCACTAATTCCATCATAAGTGGCAATTACGGGAATTGTTGAATACGATATAATTGCTTCGTTTCAAAACTGAGAATCGTTGATATTGAAAATTTCTAAAGTAAATTGTTAGTTCAAAGGATAAAATGATAAATTACAAATTCAAAAGATAAAACAAAGGAACAAGAGAGAGTAAGAATACTGAACTGAACTCAGTAGCTCAACAGCCCATGAGGGCCAATGCCTACTGAGCCTATCTCAGCTTTCGGGGATGCATGCGCAGATGTTTCGGTCAAGTGGTCAGTTTGACGCGAAACGACCAGTTATCAGTTCCTAAGCAAGCTTGGGATGGATAAAAGGCTGTGTCGATCTGCCCATGCAGGGATTTGAACCTCGGAAATGAGGTGTTGAAGCGCGATACACTACCATTCAGCCACTGGGCTTCTGAGAGTAAGAATATCTTTCTTAATGAATCTTCTAATTAGAAAGAGGGTAGGGCCGTAGTAGCATAATGGTGATGTTGCGGACTCGTGGTCGGCGTGTCCTGAGTTCGAATAAAGTGCCATTGAAGATCCACTGTGTAGAGAGGCTGATGCACGTTAAATCTGTCGGGGTTCCTGTTCTCCCGTTGGCGTAGTGTGAAAGTTAGGGGAGAGTGGGGTGGCCCCTGCGTCCTCGTCGCTTGACCATGGTTTAAAATTACGATATCCTTCTTCAATACCCAAGCGTTGCTTTATAGTGCGGCGTTAATAAACATTTCTTACTAACCAGAAAAGAAAATCCAGATATATTTCGAATATTACCTATAGCTTAATATTGCTTAGAACTTAAACAAAATACCTATTATACATTAATTTTCTTGATATTTGACTACAAACCTAAATTTGTTTTGACTACTTGAAACTATTTATGTAATGAAAAAAAAAAGTCTAAAACAAAGTTACATACTCGAAGTTGAAGTTTTCATAGTTAAATAACACCAAAAAATAATTTGTTTTAGAATGAAACTACTTTAAAATTGCCCTGTAAATCACTGATACTGAATAGCAACAACATTGTGCAAGACGTAAGTACTCTTCACTGTAGTAACTATAATGGAAAAAAAATTATTTAAATACTATCAAATAGAACCTTAGTTCGTAATCTAATTAAGTAATGTATGATCCTATACTGAAATCGTTTTATTTTTATTTTTTTCTTTTATTTATTTATTTATTTTAATTTTCCGCAATTTTTTTGATGGTATTTGCCTCACTGTGACTCGGCGTGGTGTGAAAGTTTGAAGAGGGGCCGTACAGATCAAGAGTTGCCTTCGTCACTTCACCGTAATTCAAAATTACGAGGCTAGTCCCCAATAGCCCTCGTGTTACTTCACAGAGTGACGCAAATGAAATCAAATCAAGTTAAATGATCACAATGGTCGGTTTCAATTCCAACAATTAAATTTCATTTTTAATTTGCTGTATGAGTTTTTATCTGACTTAATTGAACTTTTTAATGAAGAGTAGAATATGCCCATAACGTGATTTAATGTAGCAAGTGCTTTTCTGGCATGTTTTAATTTTTTATTTTAAAACTTTTTTTTTTTAATTTTTTTATTTTTTAAATTTTCTAATATATTAATAGAAATCGATCCTAAACATTCTAAATTTCCTTCTTTTATTATCTCTAAATTCTTTGTAATATTTAATAATTTAATAAATATTCCTCCTAAACAAAGAAAAAGTAATATTTATTACATTATCGTTCGTATTCTTATTAAAAGTTGCTTCTTTGCATTATTGACTATAAAAAATTTTCGTGCAATTTTAGGCTTAATTTCAGTGGAACGTTTTGAATTTCGTACCCTCATATTTATTAATTAAGATTGTATATGATTAATATAATGTTATTATATATATAGAATGCGATTGATATAATGATTTAAAGTTTTAATGGAAATATATAGTGCTCACACATGTTTTTTTAAAAAAAATAATTGTGTAAAATATTCACAAAGAAGAAAAAAAAGTGTCATTATAAATAATATTCAAATAGAAAATATTAATGCGCGTTTCAGAAATCCGTTTAACTACTCTGTGCTGCTACATTACAATTTTCCTGATTTTCCACTTGGTTTGTAAAAATATTAGTCAACTTTTAAAAGGTCCTCCAGGAAGATACTGTCCTTGTTTCTGGATTTTTTTATATTTTTTATCGAGTACAACTGTAGACTACTATCTTTAAGCCTTAAAGTATCCGACTACCCTAAAATTGCGATTTTTTTCAAAATTGAAAGGTTTTTTTTATGATTTTATTTTATAGACTTTTAATTAGCTTTCTAAAAACACTAAGTTTTTTATTCACGAGAACAAAAACTACAAGTGTTTTAGTAAAAGCAGATCCATAATTTTAAGCAAGATGTCAAATTTTAAATTGCGTTTGACTCGAAAAGCTTTTTGAAAAACTCTAACAAGGACAGGAATTGCTCAAAAAGTTCTGGAAAGAACTAACTGAAATTTTTTGTGTATGTTCTGTGTAGTAGTAGAAGTGTTTTAACCTTCAGATTTATCAATCACTGTTTTATTTAAAAATTTACAGTCCCTTCCATCAATATAATCAGTGTGCGTGTTTTTAAGCAATTTCATATAATAACTAAAATAAAGTGTTCTGTTTTTTGTAAAAAATAAAATATCTCTTAATCTGAAGGTCATTTCAAAAATGAACGCCAAAGTAGCACATCAAAATTGAAAAAATGAGAATTTTTTCATAAATTTTTGTACAGAGGGCGTAAATTTCGTAAATTTTTATCCATTTTTTCTCATTGTAGTAAAATAATTTCTTTTGCTCTTCTTAATTTTAGAATTTTCCCCTTAAACTGTACAATATAAATCTAAAAACCACAAAAAAATTTCATATCTATTTTTAAAAGTTGTCGCAAGCAGTCGGATACCTTACGATATATCTTCTGAATATTGTTAACCAAAAAATTAAATCAAATTGAAGAAATTCTGCATGATTAAGAAGAAAGGATTCATAATATTATTTGTAAATTTACTGGATTAAAGTTCAAATTGAAGCTCATTGCTTTAATAGATATTTCAAAACGAATTATCAGGAGTTTTATAACGAATAGGAACATTTAAAAAATTTAACATATACAAGGAAAAAAATTCCAATGATAAATTTTGTATTGTGATTATAATTATATTGGTGATTCCTTCTGAGTTAACAGATAATTGCCATTGATTTTCAAAAAATTGTACACAGTATTAATGGTGTATTTTATACACTTTTTTGTTTTTAAAAAAATTAATTTTCTTGATAATCCAAAGCAAATTTTTCCTCGCATATCTTAGTTTTCCTCAAAACATTTAAAATCACACACACATACAAATTTGTGTAAAATAATTTTTTAAAGACAGATAAACCAAAATTTTGCTTTCATAACAAGCTTAGTAATTTTAAAGGTTTATTTTGTTGTAACATATATTGAAATAATCATGGAATGTAGCCACGGATTCAATCCTATTCTAGTTGTGGAACGAAATTTGGAGACCCCTGCTTTCACTGACGATATAAAATGCACACCAAATATCATATAACTGTATTTGTACAAGGGAAACATCACTGTATACACACCACGACACCTGTAACATTTTTAAGAATTTGACATCTGAGAAGGATTTTTAAAAAAATTTAATCAAACTTTAAACTTGAAAAACCAGATGATTGACCTTATTGTGGGCACAAATCAGGAAGTAATCGACGATTAGGTCAACAGTTATTCTGTGAGTACAAAAGTGATGTTAATTTATTCAGCACGGAAACATAGAAATATTGTCATTATTTTATTTAGATATCAAATAAGTGTTTTTCTGGCCCTATTTCTTCCTAAAAAAAGTGGGGGATTTTTTTCATAAACTTTGTGGCAAAAACAATTTTTGCTAAGAATCTGTGATTAAAGTGATGAAAATTTTTTCAGCACGAAAACATAAAAAATATTGTATTATTTGTTTTAATATCAAAAGGTTTTTCTGGCCTATTTTCCTAAAAGTCTGGGATTTTTCATGACTTGTGGCAAAACAATTTTTGCTAAAAATCTGTTTTCGATTAAATGTGAATGAAAATATCAGCACACTTGTATCAATTGTATTTTTGTTTTAAATGATTAGGTCTCATTTTAAGTCTTCATCGCATTTATGCTGTGAATTTTTAACTAAATGCTTTTACTGGTATTTATTTATAAATCACTTTCTCTTTTAAATTTATAAATATTAATTATTCTTTTTTGTAACATTATTTATGTGATTTCGAATTCTTTTGAATCAGTTAGCTTTCTAAGCTGCGCTTTTAATTCAACATAATTCTTCCTGAGAATGCCCTGAAGTCAAAACACAAGATTTCCGACTGTTAGCGACAACTTTTTTTTTTTTTTTTTTTTAAGTGAAAATATGGTGACATTTTGTGGTTTTTAGACTTATTTAATACATTTTAAGAAAAATTTTGCTAAAATTAAGAAAAGAAAAAAATTATTATTACTAAAATAAGAAAAAAAATAAGGTAAAAATTTACAATAAATGACATAAACGGGATCCCTTCCCAGTACAAGCTTATAAGGAAATTTTCCATTTTCCATTGTGTGCTTTTACTAAAACAATTGTAGTTTTTTTCTAGTGAACAGAAAATAATAAACGTGGTATTTTTAAGCTAATAAGATGGCCTATAAAATAAAATCATAAAAAAATTGTCAGTTTTTGGCAAAATTCAAAATTTTAGGGTAGTCGGATACCTTAACCTCCAGTTTATTCTTACAGTTTGATTGTATGCTGCATATGAAACGTGCTTATCTGAACATGATTATTTTTCATACCACGTGTGTGTGATGCTCGAATTTCGAACAATCTTACCACTGGATAAATAAATGGAAATACGCAAAGTATTAGAATTATTTTGTTAATTGTATAATACAATTGGTACAAATTTCTCACTCATAATTAATCAAAATTTTGTGTTTAATCTGGCACGATCACTGCCATTTATCGAATGTTGTGGTGATTTAAGCATTTGGTTTTTAGTGTAAATGTCTGAAAAATCAAATGCCATATATTCGCAAAGCTTATTAAAAATTCGAAATTCTTTTTAAATGTGTTTTCTAACTTTACTGTTCAAAATAGAATACTTATATTTGTATTGACTATTCCCTTCATATGCAAGATGAATATATTAAAGTACTAAGAATAAAAATTATATTTTTTAGAGATATAAGAAATAACCATACTATATATAAAGTATTCAGCAGTTCCATAGATTTTTGGAATAATTTTTAATCTAATTAATTTGAATGAGATAAAATTAATTACCTTTGTTTGAAACTGTTATTTTTGAAATTTTAGGATATTTATCTTGCGTGTATTATCATTCTACCGAATCATAATTTATTTATCCCAGTAAACTTTTAAAGTATTTGAACTAATCTTCTTTTTAGTGAAAATGTTGCTCGTTTTTGTCCACAGTATGTTACTTAGAAGTAAATCATCTGCGCCATTTTTTTTTCTTTTACTTCTCACAACTTTATGCCAGTTAATTAATGAAATTTAGTGAAAGATTTCTCTATTTTAGTTCTTCTTTGAAGCACAAAATATACTCTTTAAAATTATTTCAATCTTTTAAATTATTTTAAATTGTTCTTGTTAAACTTTGTAGAAGTATATTAGCATTTAAATCAATTATATTCTCGCAAGAGCATTTTTTTTTTCAAAATCTACGAAAATAAAGAGGGAAATATTTTCCGACTCAAATAGTTCGCTGAATGAATGCAAACTATACATGAGTTGCCAATATTAATTTCATAATAGCTGTTTTTTATTGATGTAGAGTATTTCAACTGTTCCTTTTAACTAGCAACATCATTTAATTTTTTTCTTTGATTCAACCTCCAAACCAATTTTATTTTGTGTATAATTTTTTTCTACAAAGTCCCAAATTTCAAAAATCCGATAAAAATAGAAACTTTTTTTCCTTTCAAATTTATTTTATAATTCTTCCGTTAAAAAATAAAAGTCAAGCAACTTTTATCAACACTATACATTTCAACTAATGTATTTTTTTCTTTACAAATAAAATATTTAAATTTTCAATTCTGAAAAAAAAATCAACGAGAAGAATGAGAAATCATATTAAGTAGAAGGATTCAATTATGTTTATGCACCATACAAGAAGACGGAAAGAAAGAAAATTTTGAAGCTTTCCTAAATATTTTACATAATTTGTGAAAAATCTTTAATTTTATAAATTATATTTATTCCAAGCATATTTAAACATCTACATATATTAGAAATAAACTATGATTCTTGGCATCAGAATTATATTTTCTTATTTCGTATTTATTGCAATTTTATTTCACACCGGTTTGAATTTCTGAACTCGTTTTACAATATCAAAATGAATATTTACTAAACAGGAAAAAAATGGTATCATTCCAAAGGAATTTAATTTAGTTTCCTTCATTTTTGAAAGTTATCCCATATTTCAATCTACATTCGCAAGATAATTAACTTTTCAATTACTTTGGGCATTGGGTTTTTCTGTTTTTGAAAATAGAATTTTCATTTGTGATATTATAATTATTAATCAACATTCCATTGTAGGGAATGTACAATTTTTTTTTATTTATCATCCATATTACTTACGGCATTACCTTTATTTTTTCAAATTATTTCCTTAATTTGACTGCACTACAGTAAACTTTTTATTCAATATTATTCTGTAAAAAAGAGAATGTTATTTTTCTCGTATACTTTAGATACTAATATAAAAGTTGTTGATTCAGAGTTTCGATTAAGAATCTTGAAGTATAATAACTCTCAAGCTATACTTTTTAAATCTGAGAGTGCAGAGAACTATTTGCTTTGAAATATCGAATTGGAACTTGTCGTGATAAAACCCATAAAGCATTTCATGTTAAAAATAATATCGTAAATAGTACAATGACTTTTGAAATACTTTCTCTGGTGTTATTCGTACAGCTGGTTCATTATCCGGTCTCAACCTAAGAACTAGAAAAAAAAGTTGTTCGCTGTGTTCTTAAATGCTGCCATTAGGCTTCAAAACTTGCAATCCAACTGGCTTTTTTCAATTGTCTTACGCACTAATTTTCCTTATTATTTGAATTTCTTATATTAATAGAATCAATAAACTTTCTGAGAGATTTCCTCAATAGAATATTATTTTAGCCTATAGTAGTAATTCTCTAAGAATAATTTGTGCAAATAACAGAGATTTTACGAAAATATTATTTTAAAAATTCCTAAAACTGAAATTGAATGCAATAAAAAATAAACCATTTTTGGTTGTTGATACCAATTACCAGAAACAATATGTTACTTTTTTTATATACATACTTAGAAGTGACAAGGATTGCATTGCACACACAGCGACCCCCGCAGCATCACGCGTGATTCCTGTAACTTTATTGCGCTGCATATTGTTAAAGCTAGGCATATTTGATCATTGCATTTTTATTATTAAATTATCTATGTTTGTATAGATGAAAAACCATGAAGACAATAATAATAATTCATTCCGTTTTAGGTTTTCTCTCCAAAAACTGTTTGTAATGGGTCCAAATGTAATATGAGGATATATATTTTTATATGCCACCCGCGGCATTAGAATTGCATTTGGGTTGTCCACCCCAGGCCAAGTGGATTCACGGTAGGCGGGTCATGAGTTCGAGTCTAGTGCCACTCAAGCACCAAATATGTAGAGGGGCTGATACTCGTTAAATCAGTTGAGGCTCTAAGAGCTCATGTTGGCATAGTGTGGTAGTTCAAAGAGGAGGTGCCAGCTCAGGTGTCGTTCTCGTCAGTTGACCATGATTCAAAATTACAAGGTTTGTCGCCAATAGCCCTCAATTTGCTGTACAGTGCGACGTTAATAAACATTCACTCTCATTCCAATAATTTCCTAGATTTTTAAACTAACGTTTTGGATTTTTTTATACATTAGGTTATAAATTTTACCATATCGTTTAGTCATTATTTCTTTTCTTTTCAGAGTTAAGTCTTATGGAGGTGGTGGAGGAGGATATGGTGGAGGTGGATTTGGCGATGGAGGCTATGGTGGAGGAGGAGGAGGAATGTTCGGCGGTGGAGGATATGGTGGAGGTGGAGGAGGAGGAATGTTCGGCGGTGGAGGATATGGTGGAGGTGGAGGAGGAGGAGGCGGATACGGAGGTGGAAGTAATGAATGGTGGTAAAAAAAAAGAATCTTCATGAGATGGCCATAATATTCATAATCGTTCATCTTTCATTCGCAATTTGTACTCAACGTTTTGATGATAAAACTTCATATTTTTATGTAAATACTCAATTGTTATCATTCTTTGTATATATGCACGTTATTTGTTGTTAATAAAAGTTCTTGACCAAATTTTGTTTTTGATTCATTTTTTGATTGGAAAACACGTTATTATATTTATCATATGACCATCATAAGTTTAGTCCATTCAGAAGTGCGTATTCGCTAATTACTTGTATAAAAAGTGACATCATTTAAGAACAAATAAACATAAACACAGAATAAGGAAGAAAATAATGTATATTGTGTTCGAAAATCTCAACAAAAAAAATGACAGTGAAATAATTTCTTGCTCCTCGGAATTATTTTAAAGCAACCAAAACAATTGCAATAGAAAGGCAAATAAGAAATTAAAAACTGAAAGTATTCTGTCTTCTAGTATCATAGAAGAATTTATGAGTAATTTAGGGTTCTTTCATGCCATTTTATGCAGAATTATTTCAACAAAGAGGCTTAGCATTTTTCTTGGGACTCATTACAGAGGATACACTATGACAGAAATTAACCCTAACAAAAGCGATAAAAAGATCATTTGTGTTTCATGACTATTTTTAGAGGGAATGGAGTAAAATAAAATTCTGAAAAAGATTTTTTAAAAAAAAAAAAGTAGTGGGAAACTTGTAGCAATTTGATTTCAGAACTATTTATTTAGTTCCAGCATTTATACAGATAAGGCAAAAATTGGAGAATCTTTATTTCGTGTTAAAACAGCACAAAAGAGAGAATGCAAATTTTCAGTTTCAAATTATTTGTAGTTCCTTAAGAATAAATGCACACATCCATGATAAAGTAAGAAAAATTATTGTGTGTTAGATTAGTTTATTTTAAGAGTTATATGTGCGTAAGCATCCATTATTTTCACTTGTTTTTTACAGTATTTTTACATGCTGATTTAAATTTTTAACGGTGTTTTCTTAACTCGAGTGCACCATAATCTTCAAAAAACATTTTCAATTAGCATTGTTGTTCAATGAAAAAATTTTATTTGTCTCGTATTGAAAAAAATTTCTTCAGTAGTTTATAAAAACCAATACAAGTCTATTTAAAATTTAGAAAAATATTAAAGAGCTTTTTTTTAAATTTCTAATGGGCTGCGGATTGTGTGTGTGGTGTTTTACCATTGTAGACCTAGTACATTCCCCGAAGATGATACATATAGGTGGAATGCCAATCACCGCAATGTAATTTTGAAGCCCAGCTTAATCCCTAGAGGGAGGCACCTGAGCTCTGATGATGCGAAATGATGCTGGGATTTAATTTTGCCGAGAGTCCCCAAGCCAAACAGACACTCTATGGATCTTTTGCATGATCATACGACATGTTGCTGTCGATTTTCTGCATCATGAAAATCTACCGACTTGGGCAGGGAACGAACCCGCAACCTTAGGTACAAAGGGCCAGCGACAAACCAACCACGCCACCTAGCCGGCTAGCTTTCAATGTCATCTAATGATTATTTAATATACGTAAAAAAAAAAATGCTAATAACAATAACTACGCTCGAAATTGAAACAAAATGTTGCTATAATAATTTATAATGTTATAATTTTGCTTTGTGGTTGGTAATAAATTAAGAAATCTATAATTATTAAATATTCAGTTTATATTGCTTCAAACTGTTTAAGAAATTTCAAAAAAAATGTGTTAATTGGTATGCTTATTTGTGAATGATTTATCGTACGAGCAACTAGAAACAATGATGTTATGTGTTGTAGGTTTTCGAATAACTTTGTTTCTGGATATGATTCTAAAAGTATAAATACTTATATAATATGATATTTTTTAATTATTACTAATAAAAATATATGGTTCTCAATAGTTTTATTATCAATAAAACTATACTTTTTAATATTTCTGTTAAGTAGGAATAAAGCTGAATGTTTTGTTATCATCTCTAGTCATTTTAGGGCTCCAATATTCAAATGTTTCTAATAACGAACTTATGGCCGGAGCCTTTGAATTGCGGGCTCACAAGTCCTGATGTCTCTAAAGACCCTCCCTGTATAGAAACAGAGCTATGTTCAACGTTTCGATTCTCTAAGCTCTCACGTTGACGTGTGGTGGAAGTTTAGAGAGTGGGGTACCGTCAAGGCTTCGACCTCATCGCTTGGCTTTGTTTCAAAATTAAGAGGTTCTTTACCAACGGCCCTAGTGTAATTTCAAAGTTCAACGTTAATTATCGCTCATTTCTTAATCAATATCACGCACACTGCCATTTTGGTAAAGTATTTTTTATATTCATTAATTAATATTTTTAATTAAAGTAATAGAATTTTTAGAGTGATTGCAAGTTTAAAAGAACTAGTGAATGGAAAAGAAATCAACAGGAGTCAATATCAACGATGGTGTAGTATCTTCCTGTGGTTGACTTACACATTAAACTTTTTATCGGATTTACCGTTTTATTATTTTCTTCAAAGCACATCACTATATTTACAACTCTATTTACAATTATAAATAGCATAGGGAACTACAGGCATTTTCCTCCATTTTCACATTCGAGAACACCTCCTTCTTCTCTCCTTCCCACTCAATGGCCAAAACAGTTCACAGCAGTGCCCTCTTTCTAGTCTATCGAGCACTATGTATCAAGCCTCTTAGTGCGCTATGTGCCAAGCCATTACAATGGTAAATTACACTATTGGCCCTCTCTAAACAGAAATCATCAATAATGAACAATACGCGAGTATTTCCATCTGTAGCTTCATCCGAATATTTGTGCGTCAATAAGAATAGATAATTCTTTAGAATTTAGCTTCACTTAGACGTGAATTAATAATTTCTGAGCAAAAATAGTAGAATCTAATGTTTGTTGTTTTTTTTTGTATTACCATAGCTTTACCTTTTCTTTGAAAACTGTCTTCGCTTGGAAAGCTCACGTTTTTTTTGTATCCATATACCTTTACCTTGTCTTTGGAGACTGTCCTCACTTTGGATGCTGATGTATAGTTTTACTCTGTCCTGGAAACCGTCCTAGCTTGGGATGCTCACGTCATCCTCATTTAGGATGCTGACGCAGAGCCTTACCCTGTCTTACGAAACCGTCCTCGCTTAGGATACTGACGCATAGCTTTAACCTGTCCTAGGAAACCGTCCTAGTTTAGGAAGCTATGTTTTTTATTGTATCAACATAGCATTAACTTGCCTTCCAACACCGTTTTCGGAAGCTGATGATTTTATTTTATCGACATTGCTTTACTTCGTCTTCGGATATCGTTTGCGAATGAATTATTGAATTATTTTGTGCTCTTTTTATTAATAAAAATATGCTTATTTTATCTTTCAGTAAATAAAGTGTAAGGATTCGCTGATGTTTGGTAAAAAGATCTTAGTGTTAGTGTCTTCTAAATTTCCTTTTTTTTTTTCAATGTCAAATTTTAAATCACTTTTAAATAATAATTCACTAATTAAGTATTTATTTCCTTATTTATAAAAAATATGTATCTCGCCAAAATATCATTTTTAAGAAGTGTTTGGAGTAAAATTTTAAAAGTACGTTTTTTCTTCTTTACTTCAATTTTAAAAACAGCTTAAATATTTCTGAAATCAGACATGTTATATATTAATCCCAGTAAAAAATTCTCCCTTTTCGACTTCTTCAAATAATTTAATAGAAGAACTTTATTGTTTAATTTTTGAACTGGTGAACTATAATTTGAAACTTTAATTACGTAAATTTAATGTCCAACATTTTCGTACATCAAAGATTGCTCATGCTCAGTAGTAAAGCAGTAGAGAAAAAAAGTAAGCTTAAAAACTGCGTGATAAAATGAAAAGAAAAAGAAATCTTATATACAAAATGCTTGAAATTATACTCATATTGTGGTTCCTAGAATTGATCGGATACTTCAGAAATCTGTTAGAAAAACCCTGTAGCTGAATTTCCAAAATTTTACTTAAAGAGAAAAAATCAACATTTTCCCTTATAAAGCACATTTAAATCTAAATACTAAATCCTATTTTTTGTTTTTAAAGTTCGTTAAAAATAAAAATATAAACAGTGGCTCTCAAAAGCGTTTATGTATTTGCAATTTTCTGAAAAAAAATTAATATTTTAGAATAATAAAAATTAATATATCGGAATTAAGTATCAGAAAATCAACATTGATAAAAAAAAATTGATTGATATGACTGTAAATTCACCATTTTTGGTTCAGACAGAAGTATAATAGCTCGGAGAAGAAAAAACAAGAAATTTATTTTATTTTCAATGGGGTTGTGGATTGGTATTTACCATTGCAGACCTAGTACATTCCTCGGAAGCTGGTATCACTTTTACGTGTGGCACCTAAACTCTGAAGAAGGAAGAAGTAGAGAGAACACCTAAACTCTGAAGATGCGAAATTGTACTAGGATTTTAACTTTGCTGAGAGCACCCAAGCTAAACAGGCATTGTAGAAATCTTTAAAAGGCCGCATAATCGTACGACATGGGCATTGTCGATTTTTTGCATCATGAAAATCCTTTGTTCAAGTTTGTGGGGTCGAACCTGTAAACTTGGGATAAGAAGGCTAGTGCCTAACCAACTACGCCACCTAACCAGAGCATTTAAATGTCTCTCGGAACAAATATTTACCTGAAAAATCTTTTAACGTATGTGGCAGCAAGAACAAAAGAATCAAATTAAATTCAGAATATGAAATGTAACTGCAGTCAGCTACAACGGAGCTAGACTGCCATTTTGTGCAAATAAAATGCAAGCATATACAGTCGAACCTCGGTATAACGAACCTCTATATTGCGAATTTTTCTATATAGCGAACTTTTTCCTAGAACCAAGAACATTTCACGATTTTCTTCGTAATATAACCTCCCAATAGCGAAGTGAATTTTCTACATAACGAACTTTTTCTCTTGTGATTCAATTTTTTTCTCCTTATTTTAAAATTATTTCTGGAAATTTCAAGTTATTCTCTCTTTAACACATTTTATAGTAGTCATAAATCTTTAACTGGTTTTATTTGGTGTCTAACTCACCGAGAGCAACAGAATTCTGGGCATTTTATTCAAGAGGTGTAACCTATAACTCCCATTGTCCAGTTCACTGAAAACATCTTCGGTATTCCCTTTTGCCCTCCGTGGAGTCTCGTGTCCTTGAACTAGTTTCCTTTCATTTGTATTGTTGATCAGCCGTACTGGTAACTTCGTTTCTCGTAGCTCGAAAATGTCCAAACGTAAGTGCTTGAGAATCAAGGAAAAAATTTAATTCTTCAGAAAGTGGATTAAGGCGTCAAGAAACTTTTCTTGCAGTTTTTCTTTTTTTTCTTGATAGGTAAGATATATAAAATAAACATATATTTATTTGCAAAAGGTGTGGATAATTACTTTTTTAATGTATAGTGTTTATGAATTTAAAACTTGTTTTATGTGGCTTATATATATAAAGAAAATTAAAAGATGAACCTCTATATAGCGAATTTTCCATATAACGAACTTTTTTTTCGGGATTTAGCTGCTTTGTTATATAGAGGTCCGACTGTATATACTGTTACGAATTTTGTGTAAATAGTGTAAATAATTTGTATATTTGAGTGTTTAATGCATTTATATTATTCTATGTTATGTTTATTTCATGTTAAAATTGTACCATTCACAAGCAATGCCGCCCCTAACGTTATAATGGCGATCCAATGAGAACTTGGCGAAATCTTGGCGGTAGAGCCAAGTTGGCATCATTTTTGGCGACCAAGTTGGCGGCCAATTTGGCGACTTTGGCGACCAATTTGGCGTCGTTGGCGAGTTCGGAACCCTCGGGAATCTTCTAGAAAGTAGTAGATCTCTCCACTAATGTCACGTTCAATGACACGAGCTGTTATATTTCTGGAAGTTTCTGTCGCGCCTATAAAGGAGATGCTCGCCGGGACGGCGAAGAGTCTGGATTAAACCAGCGAGTAGTGATTATTGTTTTGACGAGCGATTAGTTCGGCTGTGCTTGTGAATAATCTTTACTTACGTGTATTTTTTAAACACTGTTATTGTGTTTGATTGCTGTTGAAGGTGTGAAGACCTTTGGATATTTACTCTGCGAATATCGCTGCTGTATCCTGTATTGAAAGGATTGGATTTTTGATAATAAATTCGCATCGCTCTTAAGGAACTGTTTATTTCCTTTGTGATTGTTTTGCATAAAATCCCCGAACTCTCGGATCTACGTAACAATACATAAAAATATCTCTGTCAGAAAATATGCGAAAGAAGATGGCACTTGGAGCATGAACTAATATTATTAACGGCTAAATTATATAAATTTTAAGCTAGACCCCTCTTTAGTAAGAAATACTGCAATTTTCTTTTATGTAAAAAATACATATAACAGGATAATCTACTTTAAATATTTGTTTAAGATATATTCTTCTAAGCGTACGATATGGTTCTCCAAAATAGGTCTAAGGATTCCTTGATTCTATAAAGTTTGAAGACCACTGGGGCTTAAGTTTTTCAATGCCTTGGTGGGGCTCATTCATTTCTATGATCTCATCAATAGTCAGCTCCTGATTGTGGAAATTCAACAGTTCTTGATTATATTATGGTAAAGTAGAATAAATTTTTATGACTAAGCGTCAGTTCCGCGCGATACATCCGAACATGGACATTAGAACAGGAAGAGGGGAGTGAGTAATCGAGTGGTGTAGCTGTCAAACAAAAGACGAATGAATGAGATTTGAAAATCTCGTAACTCCGAATTTACGGAAGTCGAGGTAGCGTAATTTGAGGTATTACTGTTCTTTAATGAAAATTGTATTTTTTCTTAAAGTATGAATAAATTTTTTTCTATTTTCTTCCCACCTCAATCCTGTTTCAACTGTATATGATTTTAAATGGGACAGAAACCGAAATACAAGAAACTATTTCATTCGTCGCATGAATAGGGAAATTAAATTAAATTTGCTTCAACAGTGAAATTTTTTTACTAAAGGAACAGATATTTATTCATTTGCCGAATGATTGCCTTACAACGTCATGTGAGTGAGTGAGAGTTATATTAACATCTCTCTATAAAGCAGCACTAGGGCTAATGGCAACGAATCTCGTAATTCTGAACGATAATCAAGCGACGAGGTTGACACCCATTTCTTTTAACTTCCACAACACACCAGAGGGAGGACGTTTGAACCTCGACAGGTTTAACGTGCAGTGACCCTCTCTACATGGCGGATCTCATGACACGCTAACTACGAGTCTATGACCTTGACCATTAGACTGTAGCGATCACTTTGTAACTACGCATTACGAAGCTAACGGAGGTCTATCGACGACGAACCTCATAATTTTAAGCCACGATCAAGTGATTAGAAGGCACTTGAGCTGGCATTTCAACTTCCACATAACGCCAAAGTGAGGATTTTTTATCTTGACGTATTTTAAGTGCATCAACCTATCTACACGGTGGGTGTTTAGTGGCTCCACGGATCGACAGACGCAGTGCCGATCACGCGTTCGCCACCATGATCACTGGGCTACCATGACAACTCCCAATTACCGAAGATAAGCAACAAGAGCAGAACTTTAAATAATCGCTTATATATTTATGCATTATTCTTTTCTTATGCATTTGTTTGCTAACCCAATGGAGATTGCAAAATATTTTTTTAAAAAAAATTTTTACTGTAAATAAATAAAAAATTTAACTGAGATACCCATATGTAGTCGCAGGATGCGATATCGAGCCCATAGCGAAAGGGCCATAATCACCAACGGCGTAACATACACCCAGGCCCGCTTTTCCGCTTAGGCACGCTAGGCACATGCCAAGGACAAAAGATTTGGGGAAAAAAATTTGGGAGGAAGGAAAAAATTAAAATTACAGAGAACGTACAACCCCCTAGTGTCTATTAAAAACCCAATTATTCTCTTTCATTTTTATATCTTAATTATCAAATCTTCGTTTCGCTATCGGGCCAAAATTTTTATGTAAATCACTTGGCTTTTTTTTCCTAAATCATATTTTTTTTCATGTATAGGTTATTAAATTGTTCTCAAAATTCGAAATAAAATCTTTATAGCAGCATTTCTCAAACTGTGGGTGCGCCCCTAGAACCCTACATGGGAGGTGCGAGAAAATCGTGAAAGTTGATAGTTAATAAGTTTATACAATAATGTATATTCTATACTGTAATTCCATACGATTATATTAATTTACTGTACTCATTTAAAAAAAGGAGGGGGGGCGGGTCGTAATGAAAAAAGGGAAAAATGAACAAGAGTGCCCAAACTATATAATCTTTTTTTTGGGCTGTCGGTTGCCAGTGGGGGCCCGGGGGTTCATGGGTTGTGGTTTGGAAGGGCTCTTCATTAAAAGACAAAGAAAAAAAAGAGTAAAGGGGAGAAAACCCCTCCCGAAAAAACTGGCGGGTAAGAACTAAAGGGAAAGGGGGGGGTGTTCGGGAAATGGGGGGGGCCAAAATTTGGGAAGCCCCGGGGGGTTTAAAAAACGCCCCCTGCATACCCCCCTGAAATTAATTGGGGGGGAGAGGGACTTAGGGCCCCAAACCGTAACTGACCGTATTTATTTGGGCTTGGGGCCCCAAAACCGACTTAAAGTAGGCCCAAATTTTCCCCGTCCGCCACGATAATCACAACTAAAAAATAGCAAGTGGGAGTTGGGGTCCGGTATCACTGAAAACCTCGGGGTAAAAACTAATGCATAAAATGGTCTCAAAATCTTCCTGTTGGCATGGTGTGATAGTTAGGATTGGGTGTCACAGGTCCCCCCTCTAGCTCGACCGATCCCCAAAAATTCAAGGTCCTTTTTATCTCTCACGTTGTGCTTCAGAATGTGATGTTAATAAAAAATAAAAATCAGTGATAAGAAACAATCCTGCCGAGCTTCAAACCCTTTAAAAAATTTTTTACTGAATGTTAAAACACCATATTGCCTAGCGAAAAAAAAGACATTAGATCGTTTTAAATTTAAATGCCCCCAGGGGCGTGAGCATTTTTTAAAAAAGAGAAACAAAAAAATTTTAAAATTATTGTTTCTGAAAGTAAACAAAAAAAATGACATAATAAAAAATAAAAAAACATTTACACTGAGCTAAACCCTAAATGTTCATACTGCACAGGGGTTTTACAAAAATTTTAAAAATACTGTTTAAAAATTACCCCGTGACCCCTAAGCCTTTTTATATAAAATTATATTTTAAAATTAACACATTTATCCGTAATTTGTGGTTTTTTTAAAACCCCCTTTTAAACCGATTTAAAATTCGGATTCGACCCCCAACCCCGTTTTCCACGAGGCCGCGTATGTGATGTTGGGGGGGGGAAAGAAAGGAATATATATAAAAAAAAAAGCAAATTTTCTGAAATAATAAATTTTTTAAAAACCCTTTTGGGGGGCAATTCCGGAAAATTCCAAAACCGGTTTTTTTTTTGGGTAATGCCAAAAAACAATCTACTTTTAAAATACGTATAAACCCCTCCAAAAAACGCTTTGACTGGGGGCGTTTATATTCGCAGGGGACATTTGAAGGTGATTGTGCTTTTACTTAAAAATTTTATCATTAATTAATGTAATTTTATGTATGGAGGGGGGGCGCATAAAACTATCATTGAATATTGGGTCGCAAACATTGTAAGTTTGAGAAGCACTGTATTAGATATAGGAGTAGATTGTGTGCATTTAAGTAGTTACTCTGAGGTAATAATAATAATAAAGCTGCTAAAAAGTAATTTATAGAGTAATCAGAATGGAAGAAGAGACTTATAGACAATCCGGATTGATTCTTGCATGCAACATTTACTTAAATATTCTATAAGTACCGGGTGTTTCTAAAGGAATATCGGAGTTTTAACGCTTTATCGTATTTATCTCATGTAAGTTAGAAATATAATTCATACATTGAATGAAAGACCAACTGAAACAGTTTTACCTACAAGTTTACAAATGTTCAATGTGAGCCCCATTCGTCACACGGCACAAATCAAGTCGATAGGCGAATTCATCCCGAACTTTGTTCAGTGTGTCTGAGGAAATTCTTGCAACAGCTGCTTCAATCACGTGTTTTAAGTCTGAAAGGTCAGGTGGTAACGGAGCAACGTAGACACAATCCTTTATGAACCCCCTCAGATGAAAGTCACATGGCGTCAGTTCGGGTGAACGTGGAGGTCATGCGATACAAGCTTTATCGGGAGGCACTTTGCGGCCAATACATTGGTTGGGTACAGTGATATTTGACCAATCGCGTACTGAGAGATGCCAGTGAGGCGGTGTCTCATCTTGCTGACAAATGAAGTTGTTTGGTTCACTTTCTTCTAATTGAGGCAATAGACATAGTTGCAGAGCATCAAGATAGGCAGAACCAGTTACAGCCTGGGTCGTCCCGAACTTTTCCCTTCACAAAGACAGCCAGTTGTTTCAAACTGATGAAACTACCTAAGAATATTATTATCATTTAGAGATTGACAACCGAACTTAATACGGAACACTCGTTGCTCAGTAATAGCCCCCTCAGGGGGCTCACCTTCTTTAGGTGAGTACGGGTGTCACAATCCCGAGGTACCCTAGTGATCTCTTCCTTTTCTCAAGGGGTTTACTGTCTTTGGTAAACACGGGTGTCACGACCCCGGGGTACCCTAGTGATCCTTCTCTATTTTCGACCCTCCTTCTTGTCATTCAATTTCCCTTTTCTTCTTTTCCCGTCCAGACCACAGACTTATATTACCAAATGAACTTTGTTCAAAATTTGTTTTTTCTATTGAAAAAACCTACTTTTTTATTACTAACATATTATGGTTTACATTTTGTATTGCGTTAGTTTAGTTCCTTTTTCGTATATTTCTTTAAATTTTTTGATTATGTTGCTTTATTTGTTTTCGATTAACACCGTTGGTTTTTCAACCCGCATGTCTGCCGTGTGCGGCGTCCCGTAAGGAGGAAAATGGTGTCCTGGGAATACCTTTGGCCCACGCTTCGCTGTAGACGGGAGGCAGGAGTGAGCCCGCTCCTGTAAATCGGCTGGTAGTACCTCTCTTCGGTGTCCCCGAAGAGACACTGCTGTAAGGTTAGTGCTGCAGATAAAGGGTGTCGGGTTTACCCGTTGGATCCTCACCCTGGACTGTATCACTATTTTCTGGGTGTACTCTGGGTAAGCGCCGTGCCTGGTATTTGCCAGATGACCGGCACACTGCCTCCCTTGTTGGACTCCGTGGTGGGTGGAAGCACGCCAGAACGATGTTGTATACGCGTTTCTATGGATCCAATACTGCTGTGCCCGGGTAAAGGCCTTGTATTACCCAATCTTAACATTGATACAGTTTCTCAAAATACCAGATTTTTACTTATTTCTCTACCTTGTGATATGGCCGATCTATGGCGATCATATCTTTGGTTGTCAGCGTGAATTAGACATTTTAGAATTCTTAATATGACTTTATTAAGAGTTTAACTTAAATTTCTAATATATTGGACAAACTTATATTAAGTGAGAATAAACCAAACACGTAGTTTAGCTAAACCGGATCGCGCAACTTGGATCACTTATCTAAATAATTATATTATCCTCCTACTTTCAATTCTAATAATATTACGAGTTCTAATATTAAATAATCTGTCCTACCTTGAATCACGCAACGGTTCAATAACTTTCAGAGAGACTATTAGGCACGCGTGCAATAGTATGCACCTTGTAGTAATGGCTAGGAATCCGTTAATCTTTGGTAGGCCGTCAAATTACACTTCTATCTTTTCCAAACAGAACTTTCTCTAAACTGCCATCCCGCTTACTAAAACTTCTGTTCTTTTAAAGGCTATCTTATTTGCATCTACAATTGCATTTCACTTCTTGGATTTGGGTTGGATTTAATCTTGGCCGTCAAAGAACCCAGAGGTTATGTTACAGAAAAGACGCGTGAGCCCGTCACAACCTAACAATGAAATGTCAAAAAATTCGCCATTTGCTATCCATAAAGCCCTAATCGGAATAGGTGGTGAACCGAAATATCGGTTAAACGATTGCGTTCCGGGGATCTACTTATTGAAACGAATTCCGCTGTACAAACAGTCTTTTCTCCTCGCTAAAACCTTTTTAAACTCGTCATTAAGTGTAACTCCGCACAAATCTCTAAACTCTTGCAGAGGTGTCATTTCAGAACCTGACTTGATAGGCACTCCTGAATTAGAAATACTTGAAGGCTTCTCTGATCAGGGTGTTACTCAAGTCAGGAGAATCACAATAAAAAAAGACTCTACAATTATTCCCACAAAGCATTTAATTTTAACATTTAATAGCCCAAAACTACCAAACACAATAAAGTTGGATATCTGAATTGCAAAATCGTCCTATATACCGAACCCTCTGCGCTGTTTTAGAAGTGCCGGGGTTCGGTCACTCTAAACTTCCTGCCGCGGTCAATTAACATGCTCTAGATGTGCAACCGTTGGACATCCTACCACGGATTGTACACTAGAGCTGAAATGTGTCAATTGCTCAGAATCTCATTCATCAGATTCAAAGTTATGCACTAAATGGAAATTCGAAAAAGAAATTCAGGAAATTAAAATAAAGAAAAACATCTCTTACTTAGAAGCACGAAAACTAATAGTTCCTCAGTCATCCCAAGCATATGCTCAAGTTACCAAACCTACAGCTGTATCCACAACTACGCAAACAGATCCAAATATTACAAACATAATCTGCCCACCTTTAGAATGTCTGAAACCCGTATCTTCTGCAAATACTATACCAAGTACCTCGGCTTCAATGTCTACAGTCTCCACGTCATCTTCATCCACTAAAGCACATCTACTTCCTTCCACATCTGCAATAATACCAACAATACAAAGCGAACCTTTGTTACCAATACCCATTCCTACTACTACTTCCCCTAACAATAGCCTAAATACTTCCGCTTCATCGTTATCAACTGAAATACTTCCAGTTCTTACAACTTCTAATAAATTTGCCGCTCTATCAACTGAAGTTCAATCATCAGTTTCCATATCAGAGTCTACAGCTACTACATCCAATAAGGAACATTTTAACACGTCCCAAATTCCAAAACGATTAAAACAAAACTCAAAAAATAGAAAAAGGCGTGCAAAAGAACAAAAGGCAGGCATTGAAATTAAAATGACACCTCCCACACCCAAGAAAAGCTATGTTCATCATACCTAAGAAGACGAGGATATGATTTTGTATGATATAGATGAGGATGAACGCGAACAATTTAAAAACATAAGAGGAGGTTACATGCATATCATAACACCAACTAAGTACCAAAAGAAATGACGGATTACTATATTTAACTCTGTCTGTTTTTAAAAACTTTTCTGACTTGGTGGGGAATATTCCCCACCAAATTATGGTAGATTTTATCATTCGAAAACATTTTTTACATGATTTCATATTTTAACTTATTGAAACTATATGTTCAGTGTTTTTTAAATATTTTATGAAATGTTTTAAAATTTTAATATATGTTTGGTGCTTAATTTAATTTTGCTTTTTAATATTCTAAAAAAAAGGGTGTTCATATCAATGCTTTAGATTTTTAATTATTTTTAAAATTTAAACAAATGTTTGGCGCAGTATAGCCGAATTCCGCTCTTGCGCCATAAAATTCCAAAATCACTCACTCACTCGCTCAGTTATAGCAGATTCTGTCCTTGCAAACTGGAGAACACAAAACGCTTTTTGTTTACTAGTCGCTATTTTTCTTCTTGAGCGTTGATCGACGAGAAAGGGGGGGGGGATTAGCATACGTTTCGCGCGCACATGCCAGCAAACAAAACCGTTCCAGTTGCTCTTTCATTCGATGTATGAATCATGCTAATATGTTATGTGTAATGAATACTTAAGGCATTAAATCTCCGATATTGTTTTAGAAAAAACCCCGGTATAATAGATAACTAAGCTAACACATAGAATTATATTTTATTATGAACTATCTTGATAAGCTAATTTGAAGATTTTTAGTGCCGGATATCCGTTAGAAATGGGCCGCGGTAGGTTATGGTTATGAACTCGTGACCTTTGAGTTGGGAGTTCGAGTCCTAGTGATACAGAAAACCCACTGCGCAGAGCAGGGGTCGACAACCTTTTAGCTGCGGCGCGCCAAACCAATCTACTAATAAGATTCAAAGTGCCACACAGCAGGACATTTTTGAAACAATTCGATTCCTGCGGTAATGCATGCTGTTCGCTCATGAACTGAAACAGCACCAACACATTTAATTATTTTTTATCTGTCCCACGTTTCTGTTATCGTAAAATATCTGGTCACAGATTTGTTTTGTTTTAATTATTCGCGATATATGCTCCTATTCGAATCGAATCGTGGAATAAAGTGAGATATGTTGAAACTTTGTTCTTGTGGAATTTTTATGCATACTCTTTGTGAATTCATTTGCGAAGCATTAGTATAGTTCAGTGCTCTTCAAATTTTGTGGACTCATGGGACCCTCAGAAATATCAGGGAATTTCAGAGAGCCGTATCCCACCCTTAGAAGAATATATCCTGAAAATATTTGAATTAGATCAACATGTAAAACATGTTTCAGGTAAAGGCAATTAAAGAAAGTTACTGTACTTCTTAAGGCTGTTTTCGGTTAATATTAAAGAATAGGACCCGAATTTAGAACACTTTCTCAGATACAAAAGAAATGAAAAATTTATATGATATTCTGGCTTCACTATCCTTTAGAGAGCAGCATTTTTTTTTTTTATCATACTTCCCATTTTTAACCGAGTTGATTCATTTTTTCTGATATAAAATGTGTTTCGCATTTTTTATCCTTTACCGTAATGTTAAATGGGCTTTGCCTTCACGTATTAAAACAAAAAAGAAAGTATTTACGGAATATTTTGAAATTTTTAAGAACACTATATTGTTAACAGAGGTACGAGTTATAATATTACAAATTTCCATGGAAATTGGGTCATTTTTCTGTCTGAAAATATGATTCGCGTTTAGTCAGAGCTCTTGTTCTTTTCTCGAAAACAGCCTTAATAAAGAGTTAACTAAATGTAATTTGCTCATATTAATAGAATTTATGCATACTCCAAGTGTCACTTTCCACTGAACTATATTTACTGACTGAGATGTATATATTGTTACGAATTTTGTGTAAATAGTGTAAATAATTTGTATTTGAGTGTTTAATGCATTTATATTACTCTATGTTATATTTATTTCATGTTAAAAATGTGCTACTCACAAGCAATGCCGCCCCTTACGTTATAATGGCGATTCAATGAGAACTTGGCGAAATATTGGCAGTAGAGCCAAGTTGGCATCATTTTTAACGGCCAATTGGGCGACTTTGGCGACCATTTTGCTTATTGGCGACCATGTTGGTGAGTTCAGAACCCTCTGGAATCTTCTGGTAGTAGATCTCCCACACTGTCACGTTAAAGACACGAGCTGTTAATTTTGGAAGTTTCTGTCGCGCCTAAAAAGCGCCGCGACGGCGAGGAGTCTGGATTAAACCAGGAGTAGTGAGGATTGTTTTGACTAGCGGAGCCTGGCAGTGTTTGTGAATAATCTTTACTTACGTGTATTTTTAAACACGGATTATTGTGTGTTTGATTGCTGTTGAAGGTGTGAAGACCTTAGGATATTTACCCTGTGAATATTGCCGCTGAATCCTGTATTTAAAGGATTGGATTTTTGATAATAAATTCGCATCGATCTTAAAGAATTGTTTATTTTCTTTGTGATTGTTTTGCATAAAATCTCCGAACCCTCGGATCTACGTAACAATATGTATGTATGTGTCTGTGTTTGTATATTTTTGCACAACTGCCGAAGTCTGGCCGCACTATTTATTATAAATTAAGTCTGTTGAAGTTGTCAGCAGTCACATTTCATATAATGCGTTTAATTTGATTTTATATTTTGTTTTTGTTACCAACTGTGTGTGTGTGTGCGTTGAAAAACACTTTTCACTTAAATCGCTGTTTTGAATGGAAATAAAGTTTTATAAGGAGTGAGAATCTTCTACGTATTTTGCATGAATTTGCAACTAAATGTTAACTTAATTTTAGATTTTAACGTAGAGTATATTCATAAGTTGTTTCCTCTCCTTCCCTTTTGATTTGTCACAGTACTCGAAATGATTTTTTGTGCCTCCATGCTAAGTTTTCTTTTCTAGAAAACATCCTCTTAAAGTTTTTATTATTATTATTATTATTATTGAAAAAAATTGCTATTCGTTATTAAAGTTTTATCAGGATCTATTAAATTTAAGCCATTTTTATTTTATTCATTGGAAAATTTGTTAGTTTTTCAAAACGTTGCACGTCATTCTGTTCGAGTTCTGATACCACAAGTTTTTAAACCAATGCATTCCGTTTTTCTTTAATTTTTAAAATATGTACATTCAGTTCTTGAATAGATATTCCAACTTCATTTAGAGAGAAACATGTCTGCTAAAGTAAGGTAAAACTTTGCAACCATATTTTATCACATAATTCTGGAGCATAATTATGTGACTTGATTCATTCAAAATAAATTGAATTACGAATGTAAAAACAAAATTCTACGAATTTTGAATAATTTTCCTCGTAATCAAGCAAATAATCCCGAATTTAATATTCTTATGCTTTTAAAATTTATCATTTTCCCAGCATCATTTCAAAAATTCTTTTTAATTCATTCATTTTATTATTGTGATTCATTATTCTAAATAAGTTGTTATGATTGAATTTCATTTTTCCCCCTTCCTCCATTATTTTGTATGCCTTATCAGCAAGCAAATAATCCCGAATTTATCATCCCTTTTGCTTTAAAATTATCATTTCCCAGCATCATTTAAAAAATTCTTTTTTTAATTCATTCATTTTATTATTGTGATTCACTATTCTAAATAAGTTATTATGATTGAATTTCATTTTCCCCCCTTCCTCCATTATTTTGTATGCCTTATCAGAATCAACATTGGGAAATTGTCTCTCATATGTAAACAGCAGAACATTCCAATAAAATATTAGCTTATTCATCATTGACATTGGGAATCTAAATCTCAAAATTTCTATTCCTTTGACTCATACAAATGGCAAAATAGTCTTTAAAACCAGTAGCTCTGAGTACTTGTCTAATACTTTCATGTAAAATCAAAGAGGAAAACTATTCATAATACCTAGTATTGAAATTTACTTAGGCTTTCAAGTAGATTTATCCATTTCAAAAATTGAATAATAAAGTTTTTCCATCAAATTATTTGAAAAAGTCAGATATGAAGAAATTTTTATTTGGGTTAATAATATGTATTAAGAAATATATAAACTGGTTTTATAAAATTGAAGAAAAAAATACACTTTTAAAAAATTGTACTCCAGATATTTTTTAAAAATAATATTTTGTTGAATAAATAGTTATTATAAATAAGGAAATTGATATATTTAACTGGTGAATTATATTAATTGAAAGTAATTTAAATTATTTTTAAAAAATGGAAAATTATAAGGTACTAACACTAAGATCCTTTATCAAACGTTGTAACTGCAGCGAATCTTTACACTTTATTTACTGTATAGCGCTATCTGTAAGTGAACAGCCTCCGACGAGGTGATCCCTTTTTTTTAAAGGGGGGGAAAAAGGCCGACAATAACAAAATTTTTGGGTACATCACCGATCAAAATGGTTGCATTTTAATTCAAAATAACAAAGTTCACTTTGAAAAACGAATAAACGTGAGTGCTCAATCGCGTTTTTACAGACATATGTCAACATTTCAAAGAAATGAACATAAAGCCTCAAGACACAAATAAAAAAAAAATCTTCAAGGGGAATCTCAAAGATTTTGATGCTAAATTGCATGTTTTCAGAAATGATATTATTACAAGAGATTTAATCTGTCATCTAATCGGCAACAACAGAAGTCACACTAATGTTACTTTAATTTGAATTACACGTATATCTAAAACATTTACTGCTATACAGAGTAAAATGTATTTTCTAGTAGTAAATAAAGAGTTTTTAGTAATTAGTTTTTTATTATTTTCCCAAAAATCACAAGTCAAAATTTGTTACACGTCTATACAATTAAAACATTTTTTAAAAAAAAATGGAAATTTGATCCAAAAGGTTTGCCCCCTGATCTAGTGGATATGTTACTAGGCTACGAACCCGAAGGTCGCGGGTTCTAGCCAATACATGGGCCACCTTGACTGAATTAAGAAAACGCGACTTTCTGAACTGTCATGGCGCCATCTACCGCAAGCAAATAAACAACAAGAAAAATAAATAAATAAATTTTTTAAAAAACACGCTCTCCGTGAAAAAACAAAAAAAAAATCGTTCGCCTATCCACCGACTTACTGGTGGGAGGGTAATGTAACGGTATCTAAATAAGCCAGTAAAACAGCCTCCGGACAGAGGTGAGCACTTTTGTCTAGTGGATATGTTACTAGGCTAAGAACCCGAAGGTCAAGGGTTCAAACCACTCCAAGTGAAAGAAAATATGAGTATATTTTTTTAATAAAATGAGCACAAAATAAATCAGTAATTCTTTCACAATCCAAAACGGTATCAGAAGTCAGGGAAATAAGTATAATGACAATTTGATATAATAAAACTGTATCAGCTCCATAAGTGGAAACAATAATTGAAGACAACTGTTGCTATGTCGATACTATAAAAACGTCAGCTTCCCAAGCAAAGATGGTGCCCGAAAGTAGGGTAAAACTGCACGCCAGCGTCCTATGTGGAAATGGTGTCTGAAGACAGGGTAAAGTTGCGAGTCAGCTTCCTAAGTAAAAGCGGTGTCTAAAGACAGGGTGAGGGTAAGCGTCAGCTTCCTGAAAACAAAAGATGTATGAAGACAGGGTGAAGTTTTTAAATGCTAAAATTCTTCATTGATAAACATTAACTGATAGACTCTTGAATAGATGGATACTACTTCATTTTCTAACTAGAAATGTGAGAGTTCCTTCAGCAAATGTAATCTTTTGGAAAATATTTTTCTAAAAGCATCTATTTCTTCTATTTATAATTATATCATACAACGTTTTGGAATAGCTTTAATGCTCTGAAATGTGAGGAAATATTTTATTTTTAAAAAAAATTTTGTGGAAAGATTGATTACCATGCCACATACGTTCTTCTTAAATTGAAAAGCTTGAAAGTAGCTAAAAATCTGGCATCACATTTAGGCGGTTAGTGCATTTTTCTTATGTATACTTATCCCGATTGCGATAGGTATCTTTTTAATTTGTGTTTATATGGATTGAATTTTGTTATGAAATGCCAAGCTATAATTGGTAAGATTGTATCAAAAGTTTCATATTGAACTGCTTTGTTTCTATTCATTTAAATCCTGTATGTACATAAGAAATAGTCATGCTTGAATAAATCGGTATTATAAGGTCATGTCTTCCGATTTTTGCAGATACTTTAAATTTTTATTTGCTTATTCTTCTAACATGTCCGTGGTCACTTCATATTTACATGACAAGAATTTTGAAAATTTTAAATGTGTAATGCTGTATGTATCAAAAGATCATTCTTTGAGATATATTTATGAAAGTCATCTTTAATACAATTGTAAAATATTTTGATCTGCATGTCTTATTTCAAGCTGTATGAAATCATTAAGATCATTAATTGCCTTTTATAAATCAATTGGTTCATTGAATCCGAATATTCAGTCTCGTTTTGTAATTCCGTAAATTATGTATTTATTAAATTTTACACTTACATTTATAGTTAGCTCATTTGTGGGGTTACAGTCTGTTAGGAAGGGGTTTTTTTAATCATTTGAAACAATACAGTATATTGTTTAAAGGTAATTGCGTATTTCTGCCACAATCGCCAACGTTCAAGATAACTTGCTAATTTCGCATGTGTTGTATGCGCTGAATTTGCAATCATGTGCTTCGTTTAATATAATGTTTCCAACAGGTTGCGATAATGTATTGTTGATAACCTACCCATGGTCACGATAATCAATAAGTATACAAAAATGCATGGTACTGATGTTTTTGAGAAAAATGATGCATCATTTTTGTGTCAACTCAAAACTTAGAGCTAGGCTTTATTATTTATTTTTCTAATCAGTTTCTTTTTGTAATTTTTTACTTATGCAAATAATTAAAAAATACCTAGTTAATAGTTATTCACCTGAAATATATTATGCAGCATCTGACATGATTCAGTTTAGATTTTTTGGCATTCTTCAACTGTAATATTAATATGCATATTGAGAAATGTAGAGATCTAAAAGTCAAATTTAGCTGCAGCAGTGTAACGTACACCCCTGCATCGGACCAAAAGCCTGACTGCCACCAAGTTCCTACCCTTTGTAAAATTCCAACCTGGGGGCTCTAAACCTGACTTTGGGGGGGGCAAATGTTCATTATGCCATCGTTTAATAACAAATCTCAAATAGGCTTAATTATACTTAACTTTACTCAGTGGCGCAACAGCCCATGAGGGCCTACTGTGCCCAATTCGGTATATGCGGCCTAAGGTACATGAGTCCGAGGTTTGAACCCTGGACCTGTTGTGTGGAAGAATGATGCACTAGCCACTGGGCTTCAGGCTTAATTATAACAACTATTAAATAATTTGATCAAATTTAAGGATCATTAAAAAGTTCAATTTATTGTATGTAGTCAATATAAGCTCTCTTTAAAATATCAGGGAGTGACTGAGAAAGTAAAGGAATGTGTATATTGAAGCTGAGCCATCTTGTATATATATTTTTTTAACTAGGTAATAATGGGAGACAGTGATGAAGAATATGACAGGCGAAGAGCCCGCGACAAATTTAGGAGAGAACGAAGCGATTATCAAGATCGTGGTCGTGAAGAAAGAGGCCGAAGGGATGATTGGTCAGAAAGGTAAGTTTGTTGTTAGAAATGTGCATCTTGCTAGAACTTGTATTAGCGTGGAAGGAGCTGATGCATCTAAATATTTTATACTAAATTTTCATGTTTTTAACTATTGAAATAAGTTTCAGCATGTGAAAAACTTCATGCATCATTTAATCTTATATGTATTTTTAAATGATGAGGAAAAATAGTTTGGAGTTAGGTTATTATTAACTCACAAAATTGTTACATTGTATAACATTGCTGATAATATTTTTTTTTTCCCAAATTTTTCAGAACAATGAAAATTTTTTTCTTGTTTAATGTTGAAATTATAAAATAGATTTTTTTTGGGGGGATATTTAATGCATGATCTTTTTGAAGTTTTTCAACTAAACACTAAATGTTTGCTCTGAATGAAATCCTGGTGAAATTGTCCAGTCGGCGCTTTTCATAAATTTACGAAAAATTGCCAATTTGGCGTGTTTTTTGCGTGTTGTGTTTGGGTTGCAACCCTACCACAACCATAGCATGGTATGGCGAAATTCAAGATGGCGGAAGTGAAATCATCAAAAGCGTATTATTTTAAAGTTTTGAAGTAAAATCACTGCAAAAATTGCCATTTAAAAATAAAATTTTTGACTTACCTTAAAGCGATGTTTAAAGAGAGGATGTCCCGGCGAGGAACATCATGTTATTATTTCCTGCTCGATTGGGATGTCACCTGTTGTAAGGAGGGAAAACACTTTCGCCACATCCGCCCAAGACCCTTTCCTTACACTCCGAAACAGTGATTCTCCTCTTTCACACTGGACCGAGGATTTCTACGAAGCCATTTCAAAACCATCATTCAATTTTTGCCCGTTCTTTCTCTAATTCCATTGGTTTTCCAACATTTCGGGCAAAGCGTATGGAAGAAAGCAATCAAACCTTCTTTCATGCTACATTCTAACACCGCTTTCTTTCAAACACAGGCAACAGGGCAAAAAACCTTTCAGAATACTCATCATACTTTTGCATGCATTCATTTCAAGTTCATCCTAACAGCATAAGCTGGATATGATGTATCTTTAGAAATTTATGTGGAAAGAAATAAAATATTACCTGTAAAAAATAATTCCCAAAAGCGAAGCCGAAAGAAGCCAGCTGACCCAACCCGAGACAAAAGAAATATTTCCTCATTATGACGCGTTATAAAAAGCTGTAGCATGTGCAGAAATTAAGAATCGTTAATTTTTAAAATAATAAGTAATATCATTGGTTAAAATTGGCTGTAAAGCGAATTACGTAAGCTAGCTTTGCAGCGCTATCGTTAAAACTGTTCAAAATTAAAGAAATCTACCTAACGCATGTGAATTTAGCCAAAGAACAGGCTTCTCCTTCACTGGAAAACAAATTTAGAAGGGTTGCCAGATTTGTACGCGGCCTTGCTCGATTTGGCGAGATAAGCGGCCGATTCGACAAATCAACCGAAATCCTCATTTTAAAAGAAACATCTACCCGCTTTAAATGGTGATCAGGAACGTAGTTTGTGACCTTATTCAAATAATTCTGCATGTAATTGTATCAAGATTTGCCAAAAGAAAGAGTTTGCCTGAATGAAATCGTTATCACTCCATGATATTTAAAAGGCCTCACCAAATGCAAGGGGCACCTTATTCTGCATTGTAATGAGGGATTTTTCTTTCTTTCTATCCTTTGTACAATTTGAAATCAAAATAGATTTTTTCCCAATTTCAAGGAATATTTTAGAAATTTACACTAAACATTTTTATGAATTAAAATGTAACGGATAAATTTAGTTACTTAACTATACCTCGAAGATAAATTTTTCACCAACTTCGATACCTTGGAATTTTTGTTATATTTAAAAATATAGATTGTAAAATAAATTTAAAAGATAATGATCATCATTTATATATTTATTATATTAACTTAAGCATTATAAAAAAATTTTCTTCTCAAGTTTAATTTGAGAAAAGTATTTTTTCTGAATATATGCATTTTATTAATAAATTAGCATAATATTTATGCAGAGATGGTAGAGGTAGCAGAAGGGAATATAGGGATTATGATCCCAGAAACCGCCGAGATCGCTACAGCCCAGCACGTCATGAAATAAGCCCTCCTATGAAACGGATGCGACGAGATTGGTAAGTGGCATATTTTTCAGGTATGCTTTCATATGATTGTAAGATAAGCCTCCCTAAAGGCTGATTGGTAATTATCTATTATAGGGATGATCGTGGCGGTGGCTATGGAAGTAATTTTGATGGAAACTATCCTGGTGGTGGCATGATGGGAGGCATGCATGCTGGTTGGGCTATGCATGGACAAATGGGTCCTCAAAGGTTAGTTTGGTACTTTGTGGGGTTGGTTTTGAGAGAACCCAATGATTTTTCTCTCATCAGTTTCTATGTAGTAAAACACTTAAAATAATGCCTCATGTCAATAAATGCTTCAAGTTAAGAATTGTTTGCTCATAGAAAGTAAATCAAGTTTATGTGAAGAAAAAAAAATGCTTTTGAGAAGTATTTTGGTATTTTCTGATTAACTATACCTTATTAAAGATTGCCAAGCCAATGAAAATTTATAGAATTGACAAAAAATGTTTTGAAATATCCAATAGATTGTTCTATTCTTTATTTATGAGAAAACAAGATAGGTAATATATATATAATAAAACATAGTGTTGCATAATTTGTTGTTGCTAGTGGACTATTATACTGTAACAACAAAAGGATAGAGCGTGGCCATTGGAAGTGATTACTGTATGTTGAGATACATTTTCTATGTTGATTGATGTTGCATATTCACTGTTATTGATGAGGCAGTCTTGTGATTAGTAAATCTGTTTATTGCCTTGAACATGTAAAGACACACAAACATATATTGACAGCATCACAAAGAAAACACACACACAACAAAAATACACCAGCTGCAGCCGATTACATGGTTAAGGACAAAGAAGACAGAGAGATCACACAAAAGATTTTCGCTTTTTATAACTGGCAGTGAAGACCATGTGACTATTTTTTAATAAGAGCTCTCTCTCTCTCTCGATTGGTTAAATAGGCGGGAAAGATATTTCTGAGGTAATAATTCTAGTTGTGATTATGATTAAGATTAGGGTGTTAGTTTTGTACTTAAGAATTGAAAGCTTATTTAAATATTATTAAAAAAGAGTTAATTAAAAGGATGCTAGAGGGAATTATTACATATATATATATATTGCAAACAATATGGATGGCATGAGCATTGTATAATCAGTGGATTTCCTCTTTTTCATCACAAATGATGATCCTTCATTTCAAAAATTAAGTGGTATATATTCTTTTGCATGACAACTAAGCAAACAGTTGTTCAAATGTTGATATTTCCTTTTTTCTTGCAGTTAAAATCATTTATTTCAAAATTATCTTTGTTTTTAGTTCTTGACACATATTTCCACAAAAAAAATCCTATTAAAAATAACTTCTTATAATGCAAATTTTGGCTTTTTCCCATACCAGTTAAGAAATTGATTGAGAAAAGGCTGATGTAATGATCATTAAACTTAAGTGTTCAGGCTTATTTGTGAACCTAGAATATGTATTTGGTACATGTAGCTTGATTTAGCATGTGTGTTTAAAAAAATTTTGCTGAACATACTAATGTTATTATTATAGGTAAAGAAAGTTCTAATAGTCTTAAATAGAAAAAAGGTGCAAAATTGTTATAAGTAACATCACTCTCGTACCACCAGTCAGATAAACAAAATGATAAAGCAATAAAATGTTCTTAGTTTACTACAATGATTTCAGTTTATCTTAAATTGATGCATTTTGTGTTATTATTTTCAGTAACTTGTCTGTCTTCTATGTGTTTATATAATAAAGTAGCATTTTTAAGCATCACATTTAAAAAATAATAATTGTGTAGTTTTGTTTAAACAAAGTTAGATGTTGGGTAAATGTTAAAGTGAACATTTAGTATTGAATCGAATCTTTCATTAGAGTGATGTTTCACTTAACAATGCTACTGCTATCATTAAAGGGATATATTTCTTTCTTTTCTCCTTCCTTATTAAAACTGTTTAAAATATTAGAAATCATCTGAACTAAGGTCTTATTTTGAAACAAACCAGAGTTTGTATTAGTGTGATGCGTTAAATTGACAAATATCGTACAACAATTTTGTTCTAATTAATAGGAGTGGAACAATTATCGATTTCCAGCCTATAGTAATGAAGATTCACTTTACTGACCTTTGAATCTGAATTGCAGTCCATCGAGTTCTAACATATCCTAAACTGCAGTCATACAAAAATCCACAAGGTTTAATACAATTAGTAAATAATAAATAATGTAACTCTTTAGTGTAGTATTTATATGCGCATGAAAAACTAAAAGTAAGAATGTAAGCTTTATACTTTTAAGCTTATTTTAAAGACAATGATCAAAGTGATTGTAACTTCATAGTGTCTTTAACTTTTGATCCAAGTTTTATTCTAGTTGTAAAGTCATAAGATGGATTTAGATTTTTCAATACTATTTTCATTCAAATAAAAAAGTACGATATTGTGAGGATGGGGCTATTGTAAATTAATTGTTCCTAATCATGTTCTTTTTTAATTTATTCTCTCAGGGATGTTGATGCAGGTGTCACTCAGCCGCCTATGATGACCTTCAAACAGTTTTTGTCATCTCAAGATGATGCCATAGATGACCAAGAAGCAGTCAAGAAGTATAATGAATACAAACTGGAATTTAGACGACAGCAAATTAATGAATTTTTTCTCAATCACAAAGATGAAGAGTGGTATGTTTTTACAAGAAAGTTCACTTGTACTGTGTTCTGTTTTATTTATAATATATAAAATTTTTGTTGAATACAATTTTGGTTTTGGTACATTATGTCTTTGTAAAAGATTAAATTGTTTATATTCCTTTGAAAAAATATCAACATTAATAAGCTAGTTAAGTATTTATATTGCATCTCAAATATTTAGACACTGTAAATAATGCACTCTTATGTATGTAGTAGATTCCTACTTATCATTGATGAATTTTTTTTTCTTGCTTCCAAAATTAGTGAACAAAACTTTAATAAGAATATATTGTTCCAATTATTCTAATTTCCAAAACTCTATGTATCAAAAGTAAATTAAATCTGTTATGTGAATTTTGCGCAATTAACAAGTGAATAAACTATATGAATAGATATCACTCTTTAATCCCCAATGGTATCCATTTTGAGAGGTTCAGAATAATTTCTATAAGTGAAAATATATGTGAAAAAGTCTAAATTGTCATTTACATTACTCAACTTTAAAATTCATTACTGTAAAAAAAAGCGGAGTGATTTATTCTTTTATTTACCTACTTTGTAATAAATAGTAGAAATTAATCTAATAAGTTATCTTTCTGGTTTCGTTATTAATGATGGGATGAAAAAATAAGTGGCAAATATCATTTATAATCCAAAAAAAGCGAACAGCACAAAAGGAGTATCAATGTTCAGCATTCCTCTTCTCAGATACTGTAAATAGTTATTTCAACTGTGGTGGTGTTCCATTTTGCATTGTGGTGTCAGTTTATTGAGTAAAATATAATAATTCATAGTTCTGAATTTTTCTGAAATTTTAATTTAAATATCTGTTAGATTTTTTGTTGAAAATATTTCTCTTATATGAGAAAAGTAAATGCTCCATTCCCATGCAATAAAAAATTTTTAATTGTGCTTTCAATATGAATTTTTTTATTTGAATTAACTTTGATTTCTTAAGGTGCTATCCTACCTAGAGAGGCAGTTTTTTAAATATTACAAAAAAATTACTTTAAATAGGCATTATATGTGTCTAAATTCTTTTTAAAAAATTATATACCAAACTTGTATTGCCAGATTTATTTTACAGTATTTTTTAATTACCTATATCTAAAATTCCAAAATACTTAGAAACAAAATTTAAGCAGATTTAAAAAACTAAGAAATCGTATTTTAAGTCAATGTTAAATTTAAAAATTATATTTTGACTGTAAATGCCGTTTTTAAGGCTGTATAGCATCTAAGATTGCAGAATCGATTTTTTTTATTTCAAACTTTTTTATAAGTTTTTTAAACTTTTCCTAATAATCTTCAATTAAGATTCTAATTTTTATTTTAAATAAATTAATAATATGTGTATAGTTGTTCAGTCCTCTGTTTGTGTCTTCACCTTAAAACATATTACTTGTGTGTAAATCATTTTTTATTGAATTTTGTATTAATAAAAACAATTGTTATGTAGGAATTCTAGTAATTATAATTATAAATATTTATAAATTTCTTAGAAATTGGAAACATAGTAGAAAGATGTATAATGTAATTCTAAAGGCTTGTTACTGTTTATAAATGTATTTTTATTGAAATTTTACACTTTTAAATTAGACTAGTAGTTTAAAAGTTGTTACCAGATGAATGTATTTAACTATAAGAATTGCTTAATGCTAGTGTAAATTGATCTGATTTTAACACATAGCAATATATCTTAGTATGTTTGTAGAATTTAGCAGCGTTTTAACGAATTTGGTAATTTTGTTTACTCAAATTTATAAAACTAAAGTCATTTGCAACTTAAGTTTAGGATGTAAAAGGTTACATTTTCCATGCTAGATAGATTGGATTGATTTTGTAAGAAATTAATATACCAAAATATATTGCTTTGTTTCTTTAATGTTTTGAAATTCAAATTGAAGCATTTATTTTCTAAATGAATGTTTTGTCTTTAATAATGAGTGAAGACCTTTTAAAAAAATAATTTAAAAGCTAAAAATCAACCTTAGTTTTAATAAGAATTTCCATTTGTAAAACAAATTCTTAAATGAGAATTCATCAGTTGTATTTAACAACTGTTTAGTTTGAGATATGTTCATTCTCTCATACATAATAACCTCTATAATTTATTACCAAATACAGTAGCTGTTAGCCATACTTCACCTCATTTAAATTGGAAAAAAAATTGCTTTACTATTGTTTCAAATTTCTTAATTGATAAGTTATACTTAAAATTCTGTAGTAGATTTTTAGAATGTAAGTTAATTTATTACAGTAATCCATGCATGCAACTCACATAATTCATATTTTACTATAATGTGAGTAGCATGCATGATTATTTTTTCAGAATTTTTATCACCAGCTCCAAGGAGGCCTTTTGCTCTATTTTAGGAAGTTGAGTGGGCTTATGAAATCTTTATATGTGTGCTTTTTAAGTTTTGCTTTTAAGATTAATTATGTACCTATCTCAACTTCCTCTCTGTGTTTTAGAGTTGTATTATGCCTCTCTTATGCTGGATTATTTGTTACTGTATATTTTTTCCTCCACACAGTGAACAGGTTGACAACTGGCATTTTTCCTCACAAAGAAATGCTACTTCTTCAGTGCGTTTGCAATATGAACTCTTTTCTCTATCTTGCGCTGTTGTGTAGTGAAATGATGGAAATTGTTCACAGTTTGAAAAGCTCCACTGTGCTTTATACAGTGTGTGATTTATAGTTTTAAAAAGTTTTTAAGTAATAAGGTTAGGTATACCCCCGAAACGTGGGGTCGCGTTGCGATATTTTCATCTTCAAGCGAAGGATCTATGTAAGTTAGTGTTCAAATTATAGGTAAAATTTCTTTTATTTTAAAATATTAACATTTTTATATGTAATATTTTAATGTACTATAGTTGTTAAGATTGAAGCTGAAACTAGTTTCAAATTTATTTTGAAATATTTTGTCATTTGAGTGATTGAATTTCAATATTTTAAAATTTTAGAATTCATTTATGAATTTTACTTCAAAATATATTAATATATCTCTTTAATATTATGTTTGTGGTGCATTTTAATTTTGAATCCAAAAGAAATTAAACTTATTGATTCATAATCAGCATTTTTTATGATTAATGAAAAAAATATTTATTTCAAAGGATGTCCTTTTTTTTCTGTAAAATTTATCTTTGTTGTTTTAATTTTGCAGAATTAAATCTATTGAAAATAAAAAATTCAAGTATCTCTCTCTCTCTTTTTTTTTTTTTTTTTAAGAAATTATTTTTAGAGGGGTTTTTTTCCTCCCCTAAAGCATATTTAAAAATTTAAAGTATAGAAAAAATCTACCTGAGTTGAATTTAATTTAATTTGATGTAAAAGTTTTTTAGATTTAAAGATTTTAGTACATCCTTGGGCTTAAAAAGAACTATGGTAAAATAAAAGCATTATAATTCTCAGTGCAATTTTTAAATTACTAGCATGTTATTTGGATTATATTTTTTATGTGCAATTTAAGCGAAGAGATTTAATTCTAATCATATTACTTGGTTTCAACAGGTTTAAATTAAAACACCATCCAGAAGAAAGTTTGAAAAGAAAAGCTGAATTACATGAAGCTTTACAAAGGAGGCTTAATGTTTTTATGGAATTATATGAAAAGGGTTATGTAGATGATGTCAGTATTGATCAAGAAAATACTGAACAAATGATTAAATTTCTTGATGCAGGTAATTGCATTTTCATTGCATAAATTCAAAAATTTATATAACTTCAATTTAGTATTTTAGTGGAATAGTGCTATATTGTTTATAGTTATATTTATATTAAAGAATGATTTATAAGTTTATGCACAAAGAAAATAAATCATAATCAGCAATGTAATTTTTTTTTTTACATGTTTTATTCTGTTGCATGTATATAAGTATGAAAAGTTAATGTAGATTTTTGTTTTCTGTTGTCATTTCAAATTGGTTACAAATAAATTGTAATTATAGCATTAATTTTATGGTTTTATTTCTTGGTTTTCGGAATTTTTTTAACAAAGTATATTCAAATTTAAGGTTTAAAAAATTTGATTTACGAAGAAATTTCTATGCTAATTTGGTTATATTTTTTATCTTTTCAGATTACATCAGTAAACTCAATGATTTTAATTTTTAAAAAAATTACTCTTTTAAAAATAAATTTCTTTGTGATTATATTTTAGTGGTTATTAAACTTGAAGGTGGGAGATTTTGATTTAAAGGTATTAGATCAGCCTTATGAAGAGGAAAAACCTAAAGAAACAACACTTTTGCCTTCATGGTTAGTTTGAATAATTGGTATTTTTGGTATATTTTTTTTCTTAAATTTAATTTTTATTTTATCGATGGTTTAACTGCTTTTTAACATAACTTCAGTTATGAAGAAAAATATTTATTTTACAAATGATTTTCAAGTTAAGAAATTTGGCAATGGTTTAAAAATACAGAAATGTGATAAAAGTGCCAATATTATAATAGCTGATGAAGTTAAAACTATTTATAAGAAAAATGTGTAGGGTATTATTTTGATTTTATTGCATTTTTTATAAGTGTTTAAAATAAAATTGTTCATAAATGTTTGGAAAAATATATAATTGTATTTGTTGTTTCCATAATTTTAAAATAGTTTTCTAATCATTTTATTTTTTTAACAGTTTAAAAGAGGATGAGGAAGAAGAAGAGGTTGAAGAAAAAGTAAACATTTATATTTTTTCTGATTTCAAAAATTTTAATTTCTAGAATGAATTCCTATTACTTTTCATAGTTTATACTTTTTCCTAATCAATCATTGTCAATTTATAATTCACAACTTTTAAACTATATTTGCAATTGGTATATTACTTTAATTTATAAAAATTTGCTCATAGCATTAAATAAGATATTTTAAAGGGAAAAGCGTGCTAATTTGATATCGGGGGTAGTAGCGCCAAGCTGTTGTTTATGTTCGCCAAGATGGGCGATAATATTAAATATGGTTACCGTAATATTTTTATCATCTGTCCATGTGGTTGCCATGGGGATAACTGTATTAGAAATAACTTAAAATTACTTTTTTCCCGCTGTAACCCTTTATTCAGATCTATATTAATAAAAACTTATTTCTGTTGATTAAACATTTTTAGTGTAATTTTTCTATTGCTTAGCGCTCTTCTGTTTAATTCTCTATTTTCAATATGGATATTTCTAAAATGAGTGAGTACTAGAATATTTATTTCTTAAAAAGAATAAGTGTTGTGCTTTTAATTATCGCTATAAGTCGTTATTTTTTTTTTTAAAAATTTTTTTAACGTTCTTGTTCGATGAAATCGTTAGGAACCTTACAATGAAAAAGTTTTTTCATATTGCAAGCTTTCAATACTATTTAATTGATATTCTAAATTTTTTAACACATTATGTAATTATTTTTTCATAATGAAAATGCAATTATTACTATGGGTAATAATCCATAATATTCTTATTTATAATTGTTTCTTTTTTAGTTATTTATTTATAAATATTACTTTTATTTTTTTATTTATTTTTTTAACTATTTCCATGTTTATTTTAACTATTTTATGTTTATTTATAGTTATGTATTAGCCCTCTTATGCATTATTTTTATTTTTTTACAATTAAACATTATTCTTTTTAATAATTACTATTTAATTATTTTTGATTATTATTTCTAATAACCTTATAAAATCTACTATATGAATATTATATATAATTACGATAAAAAAAATTTTTCAGATTATTATATGCCGCTTATAATACTATTATTACTACAATTACTTTTTATTAGAAAATTTTATTATTAATTATTATTGATTGATCTAGTTTACTATCAATCTCTTTCCTATACCCTTTTATTTTTAAATACATTTCAATGTATTTCAAAACAATTCTTTAAATTATTGTGTACCATTAAATTACGCTAGGCGCCATATTGAATTTCAATCCAGCAACTAGAAGGGTGCTTGGCGGATCTTTTCAGCCAAGCAGGACTTGGCGCAATTACCCCCATTATCAAATTAGTTCCGGGAAAAGAAACTGTTATTCAACCCCTTAATTGTCGATCAAAAGTTATGCAATTCTCTCCCTAGTGTGCCACCATTTTTCACATTGGTGATCATATGTGGTGTATGGGGCAGGCACAAATAAGTGAATTTCCAAAAATGTAAATTATTAAAATTTATTTAAAGGTGGAAATAGTTTTAAACCCCAATCAGATCAAAAAGTTTTTGACTTTCAGGGCCCCATTTTTAATATTTTTAACAATGGCTGAGGGAGAAAATAAGTTTAATTTGTTAAGCGTAATAATTATGTAAATTAAATTCATAAGCCTTTAATTTTTAATAATAACGGGGGTTCAAAAGATGGGTCAAGGGCCCATGTGCCCAATATATTTGTACCTTGACCTGAGGGATTAAAAACGAAATTTTGTTAGGTTCAGTTGATAAAATTTAATTAGTAAGCATTTAAAATTTAAAAAAGTAGGTAATGTTAGAGTAAAGAAATTAAAGGTCCCTTCCCTTACCCAGGCTCTTTCAAATTTAGGAAAGAATTAAATTTTAAAATTTATGAAAAATAATTTGTAAAAAGGGATTTCATTATTTTTCAGGCAAATATGGGAATATTTTTATTTAACAAATTGGAATATTTTTCCCGTTTAGGAAAGAAACACCTTTATTTGATTGTTTTATTTACTGTAGATTATATAAGAAAAAAAAATTAATGTCAGGTTGTAATGAAAGCTTTCTGCCATTAGTGCAGACCAAGTGCTCTGCATTTTAAATGTCATAGTCCTTGTTTTTGAACTTTGATACCAAACCTTTTCAGTATCATATGATGCAGCTGTAGTACTTAAGGGTACCAGGACATCATACACATTTCAAAAAGTTTTTTTTTTTCCCCAATTTTAGTATTAAAAAATAGTGCATATTTTTTCTAAATCTAAAAATGTATAACACTTATATGTTTGTTGATAAAATAACCTTAAAATATGAAAAAAGTAATTGACAGAAATGTAAACAAACATTTACAAGTGTTTAGTTTTTTTTCTCTGAAGCATAATTTTTTGCTTTTTGGTACACTTTTTTAAAAAAATATTACTCTGTAGTGTTCCAAAATTTTTATACTTCTATACAAGATACCTGCGCATAAGTCATGATTTTTTTAAAGAAACTATCTTAACAGTTTACTAAAAAAAAAATAGGTTCACTATATTTTGTGTATTGTTTTATATATATGTAAAAAATATTTTGCATATTTAAGAGATACTTTTTTAATAAATGTATACCTAAACATTAGAAGCATGTATTATTAGATCTCAAAAATGATGTCCAACTTAAATTAAACAGGAAAAAAAACATTTTTTTTAAAACTAAAACATTATTTTTGTATTTCTACAGAATAATTAAAATATCTTTTTATTAAAATTTTTAAAAAAAATTAAGCTCTATTGGAAGTTTTTAAAAGATTATATGTCCCATAAACAAAGGGTCTTATTTTTGGCATTTTACTCTTTCGATGTCCTGGTACCCTTAATGCTATACACATGATTCGGTGATATTCTGCAGCTGACTTTTTTCCAACAGAACTGGAAGTAAATGATGGTTCTAATTTGTTGGTAGTTCCATTTCAGACACATTATAGGTAATGATTTTTATCAATACTTCTTTTTACTCTTTCTTTCAAATGTCAAAAATTATCTGATAAAATATGAGCAAATACACCAACGCAAACTGTTTGCATAGACATGGCAGCCAACTTTTATTACAACCAAATATATATTTTTATTAACTAAATTTCTTATTTAGAATTGTGTTTTTTTTTTAAATTTCAATTTTAAAAAAAAAAAGTAACACAATTATTTAAAGGGTAAAACCCCAAGAAGAAAAGGAAAATTCCCATAAACCCCTCACCTGGGGGGATAGCTCAACAGGGTCTGAGGCCCCCTACTGATTCATTGCCTCCAGGTAAATGTTTTTCTTGATGTTTGAAGAATCCTTTTTTTTTTTTTGGTTTGAACTTTTGTAATTTCTGACATAATTTTCTGTTACAATATCTGTTTACTCATAAAAGTTAAGTCATGCTTTGATTAAAAATCAGTCTTGTATAAATAAAGCTTTTACATAATAAAATAAAAGAAAAATATTTATCTGCTGTCAAAAATAAACCCTTTTGGAAAAAAAAACCAAAATGTTGCTGGGCCCCGTAATTTAAATTTTAATTTTTTAATAATTTTTTCGAAAATTGAAGGTTTTTAATAAAAGATTTCTAAATTGATAATTTGGGAAATTTTTGTTAAAAAACGAAAAAAATTTTTTTTTTAATATGGGTTCATTTTTTCCAATATAAAATTCCTTTTGAATTTAGATCCATCCTCCTGTGTGACTTCCTCATCCTCCCAATATCAAAGACAGTTCATTTAACAGATTTGTTTTAATCGTATTTAAATTTGTTTCTCTTTGTGGAATCTCTTGTAAAATGAATGGGGAATTGTAATTGTGTGTGTGTTATTTAAAAAAACACTTGTTGTGAGCTACAGTTGCTTGTGGATTTGGATGCACAGAATTAAAAGACATTTTAGTAAATCAAAAGCTTTATTTTACATATCAATTTACTTTCAAAAGATTGCTTAAATGAAGGGAGTAGTCAACTTAATTACTAACCTAAATATTAATAATTGTTCTTAAAGTAATTAACTTTCATTATTAAATCCAGAACACCGATGATCTTTCTCTGTAAAGATCTCGATTCTTCTTACTGAAAACTCCACTGACTTCAATTATTATGACTAACTTTAGTATCAGCCTGACAACCATCAACCTCTCTCTCTCTCTCTTTGCTTGACTTTAAATAGCGACTCACATTTGCATTAATCATGGTTACTCCACATAAAGCAATTTTATTATCATGCAACAGTTAAGAAATTTCCCAAGAGGATTAATAGGAATCGCGGATAGGATTCGTTACAACTCTAATAATATTGAATTGAGTATTTTTTGCTTGTTTTGATTATTATTTTAGTTCTTACAAGAATTCATTAGAACATATGTTTCAGAGCTTTTCTGATATTCAATGAATGTGCTAAAGTAAAATGAAATAAACTTTTAATAAAATGTGCTGTTATTTATTTTTAAAAATTAAATAGTAATGTCTATTTCTGTAAAAAATATGAGTTATGGAATATATTTAAATCTCATACAGATGTGTAATAGGATCTAAATATTAATTTTGTTGATTCATAATAAAATATAAATCAGATTTATAAGATTATATATAATTTATATTTTTCCCTTACAATATTTAGGAGTAGATGAGAATGATGAAAGCATACTTAATAAAAAAGGTCTATCTAAAAGTAAAGGGAAATCATATAGAGCACGCTCTCTTTCTGAATCTGATAAAGAGGATAGTGTGGATAAAGATCTCCTAGACAAGTCACAAATCACAATAAAGCAAGAGTTGGATGATAGTTTGCCAGAATCAAAGAAAGAAGATGCTGATCTCAATCAGGGAGAGACTGATGAGATTGAAAAAAAACCAGGTGAATGTATGCCTTATAATTAAAATGTGTTGACCTTTATTATAAACAAGAAATGCACTGATTGTATGTATTGAAAGTTAATTTCTATGTATAATTAATTATCTTAATTTTAAAAGGGTGGGAAATGGATGTTGTGGTATATTAGTATATAAAGCAAAGTATATTCTAAACTTAAGTGGGAGATCTGTCTCAAGAAGGCATGAAATTTTATAATCCTTACTAATTTTATAAACTTGAAAGAGTGTATGTAAGGATGTTTGTTATTCTTTCACACAAAAACAACTGAATGGATTTTAATGAAACTTAACAATAATATAGCTTTTACATCAGAATAACACATAAGCTATAATTTATAAAGATACTAGCTGTTATACCCGTTCTTCGCTCAGGGGAATTGAAGAATTAAATACAGATTGAAGGATACAGAAGTTTTTAATGAGTTAATTTACGTGAATTGCAAATTAAACAAACAAAAAAAGCTTTTTGCATATCTCAGCTGAATAATAAAAAAAACCTGTTTGTTAAATTTAAGTCTGTAGATCTTATAGCTGATAAAAAGGATTTTTTTTTATCTATAACTCCCTTAACATTATTGTGGGTTGATTTTTGAAAACACCTTCCTAAGCTGATCTCTACTCAGCAAAAGTAACACATTGTTACAAATTTTGTGAAATGAACGCTTAAAATAGTATAAATAATTTATATCTGGAAAGTGTAATATGTTAATATTACTTTTTGTTTTATTTATTTCATGTTAAAATTGTAATCAGCCTCATACTCCGCCTGTTCAAGCTTTCGCAGTTCCTGGAGCCTGGCGTAGACAAAACAAAATGCTAAGTTTTGCTTCACACATAAAAGATATATGCTGTCGCAGGCTTTTTTGCAGATGGCAGAATTTTTTCCTATACTTGACAATTATCATTATATTTAGGACACTTCACACAATATCTTTATAAATTATAGCCTATGTGTTATTCTGATGTATAAGCTGTATTATTGTAAAGTTTCATTAAAATCCATTCAGTTGTTTTATGTGAAAGAGAATTCAAACCATACACAAACTTTCACGTTTATAATATTAGTAAGGATTGTGTGAAGTGTCCAAAATATAATGATAATTGTCAAGTAAGTAGGGAAAAATTCTGCTATTTGTAAAAAGGCTAGTGACCGCAAAATTTTCCCTTTTTGTTTTGTCTGCGCCAGGAACTGCAAAGGCTTGAACAAGTGGAGTGTGAAGCAGATTACAATTTTAACATAAAATAAATACAACAAAAAGTTATATTAACGTATTACACTTTCAGATGTAAATTATTTACACTATTTTAAGCATTCATTACAGAAAATTTGTAACAATGTGCAATGTGTTACTTTTTGCTGAGCTGAAAAAGGTGTTTTCAAAAATCGACCCACAAGAGAGTTACGGGGAGTTACAGATTTAAAAAATCCTTTTTATCAGCTATTAGATCTATGAACTTAACATTTAACAAACAGGTTTTTTTTTATTATTATTCAGCCGTGCAAAAAGCTTCTTTTGTTTAATTTTTCAATCCACCCGTGCGAAGAACGGGTATACCAGCTAGTGTTACTTATATGAATGTAGATGTAATTGAAAATGCAACCTTCTTTGTAATAGCTTCCTATTTTGTGTGTTAGTGTAGAAGCTAAAATAAAACTAAGTATGAATGGAAATTTTTATGTTGAAGGACAGTGAGCAATGCCTTGTTGAAAAAATTTTACCATAATAATTAATCTTTTCTACAAGTAGAATGGAATAGAATTAATAGTATTTATGAGAATTAATTTGTAAAATGTATATGTATATATTAAAATTTCAGACACAGAGAAAGAAGTTGAAGAAGCTGGTGAGGATAAAGATGGATTGAAACCTAGGCTCTTCATAAAACCCACTCAATTTTCCTTCGCTATTTAGCACCATCTATAACCAAACAAGAAGTCGAAGCAGTAAGCTGAGTTTTTTTATTTCTCCTCTATATACCTGATATTGAACTTACTTTTAAACTCTGTCTTGTTTTTCACAAAAATGAGTTGGATAAGCTATAGAACTAATAAAAGTTTAATTTTAGATCTAAAACATCCATTTAAATATTTATATAATGTTTAGTAAATTTAAAAGTTAACTTTTGAAGGATTTATTATATATACTATCTTAAAATGCCAATCAGAACATTATTTGATAAACAGTTGATTTTAACTGAATTTTGGAAGAAAAAGCCATTATAGGTTTTTTGTTGTTTTGCTCATTCAGTACATTTTTTCCTTAAAATTAATTTTATTTCTGTTTTTAGATGTGTAAAAGATTTCCTGGATTTCTTCGGGTGGCCATAGCTGATCCACAACCGGAGCGAAGGTTTGTGCGAAGAGCTTGGGTTACTTTTGAAAGATCAGTTAATATTAAAGAAATGTGTTGGAAATTAAATGGAATAAGAGTAAGTACTAAACTGTTTTTGAGATTTTAAACACAATCTATAATAAAAGTAATAGTTGAAAGCTGTGAATACATATATAAAACCTAAAATAGTTTTTTTGTTAAGAATATGGAGAGATCACATTGTAAAATATCTTGCATTTTTATAAAAACGCTTAATATTCTCTGTTGAGTTTTTTTAAAAATATATATCGTAACCATTTATAAGTATCCTTATCTTAAATATTTTTAAAAAACTGTATTGAATTGTGTCTTAGTTTGAGGTGATTGTATGATATAACACTCAAAATAATTAATACTTTGACATTGTTCAAAATTAGGATATCCATTATTCTGTTTTATTTGTTTTTTCATGCTGTTTTTGAGTATAACATAAGTAAGTAATTGGTTTAATGAATTTGAAGTGTCTTTTAAAGAGTTATCAATATTTTTTAACAAAGCTCCTGGTAGTCAATTGTAATGAATTCTGTGACATACAAAGAAAACTGAATTTGATGCATCTGAAAAACACCATTTGATTTATATTGGTATTTTTGGGAGTGTTAGCCATCTTAAAACATTTTTAACTAACTAGAATCAATGCAAAAGTGAAGCAATGGAGTAATAATATACTACACAGTGCTAGCTGAAAACAGCTTTTGACAAGTGAAAGCTCTGAAACATACTGTGATACATGAAATTAAGGACAGCTTGTCATTGTGTATTAAAGAATTGATCTGTGTTCCTTTTTTCTTGCTTTGTCAGGAATTTTTATCTTTTTAGTAACTATTCTTTGAATTTTCTGTTTAAGCTGTATGTAGTATGTTTCTTGAATTTGATTTTCAACAAAAATGAAAGTTAATTTCAGCACTTTTCTGCATAACCAAATATTACTTGTTATACTTAAAATTCAACCGGCTACTGTTACTAGTTGGATATTTTTTACTCTTAATCATTAGATATTTTTTCATACTTTATAGCTACGTGACAGTGAACTTGGAGCCATTGTCAACAGAGATCTTAGTCGAAGAATAAGATCGGTGAATGGCATCTCCTCCCATAAACAAGTAGTCCGTGCAGACATCAAATTAGCTGCTCGCATCATTCAGAATTTAGACAAACAAAAGAAATTGTGGCTAATTGATGAGGGGAAAAATGAAGAACTTGATGAACGAGTAAATATTTATGATTTGGAAAATACTTTGATAAATAATTCTTTAGAATATGTACTTATATATAAACTGTATGCATGTGTATATACACGTACACAAGATTTGATGCCTGAATTGGAGTTTAAAGTTGTTTTTTTTTTTTTTAATAGTACCTTAAAGTTAAATATCTTATATTTATTGCTGTATAAAGTAAGGGTTATAAATTTTTTAAAAATATGTTTTTTTTTGGAATTTTAACCCCCTTTTTTCTCAAAAAATTTTAAACCATTAAAAGAAATTTTTTAATTTGAATTTGCCCATATGTTTTACTTAACATCAGTTTTGCTATATACAAATGTGTATCTCCCCAAACCTTTTTTGGTTTTTTTGCTTACTTCAAAAAATTCCTCTCCCTCTAAAAATAAAAAAACCTATTGAATTTTCCAAAAAAGGCGGAAGGGGACTAATTTTGGTATGGGTGACAAGGAAGAAAACGGAAATGTTGAAGAAGGATGCACTTTGGAAAGAGATGAAAATCTAATTAAAGTATGGTTTTTATATGTGAAATTAATTCGTATATTGTTGGAAGAGCATAAAAATATTAAAAATTAATATTTATACACTTGGTTATAAACCATTTGTATGGATTAAAATAAAACTTATATTTTTCTGAATATTTATTAGTTTTTCTTTCCTATTTACATCTTATTAGTAATGGCTATATCTGTATCTAAGGGGTTTTTATACTTATTATTTTTAGATAGAATAAATTTAGAGAAACTTATCAGACTTGATTGATTTTAAAGTTTAAGGGGACACAGTGTGGTTCAATTGACTGAAATCAGGCAAATGATTAATTTTTTTCCCCTTAAATTATCCTTTGTGTCTTTTTCTTTGCAAAATTTGAAGCCTCTAAGTTTATAAAATGCAGTTATGATAACTTTTATGTTGGTTTTTATTCACAACCCAATGGCAAATCAAAAAATTTAAACTGGGCTTATCTCAGAAAGATAAAATAACTTTTTTAGTTTTCCCAAAAATTTCTAAGGGTTTTTTTTTAAAACTTTTTTTTAATTTTTTAATTTGAAAGTACATCAATTAAAAAATTGATTTTAAAACAAAGCAATACTTTTTTTGTAAATCAAATTTCATATGTGTACATAAATTTTTGTAGGAGTAGTAGCATTTTAAAATCACTTCACATTTATTATCCTTAAAAAATTAAATGGTTAGATTTTTATAGTATTTTGAGTGCAAGATTTGTTTTACAATATACATACACATAAGGGGAACCCTATTTTTAAAAAAAAATTAAAATTAAAAAAAAAAGGAAAAAAGGCCCCCCCCCTTGTTTAAAGGACCCAATTTTGTCAAAATGGCCTTGCCTGTATTTCATGGCCCCAAATTTTTTCCAATTTTCCTTTAGTCAGGGTGGGGACTGATTATTATTTGTGTATGATATTTATTTGTCGGAATAATGTAGCACATGAAAAATGTATTAAGTGCAAAAGTTCATAATTTAAACTCTAATAATAAATTTAAGTAATTAAAAAAATTAATTTTTTAAAATAACCTTTCATTTTTAAAACCTTTAAAACAACTTTTCCCCCTTTTCCCGTTAATATGGGAAATATTTTTAAATTTTTGGAAACTTTTTTAAGCATCCTTTTAAAAATTTAAAAGGTTTTTAATAGTTGTTTTTTTGTGCAGGTTTTTACGCCTTGATTTTGAAAATTCATTCTGGGGGATTGGTACAACAGCAGTGAAAAATTTCCCAAAGGGAAATTTAAAATGCCCAACCTGGGAAAAATTGGAATGGGGAAATTTTTCCTTCAGTAAAGTTAATTAAATTAAAAACACATTTTTCAGTCACCCAAATGAAGAGTCGGATTCTTGTTTAAACCCCCCTAAAACCGATGGGGTGAGGAATGCATCAAATTGGGTAAAAAAGATCCAGATGCAGAAGTGGAGAAGTTCATTCTTGCAAATACACAAGAACTGGCAAAGGATAAGTGGCTTTGTCCATTATCAGGAAAGAAATTTAAAGGGCCAGAATTTGTTAGAAAACACATATATAATAAACATGCTGAAAAAATAGAAGAAGTAAAAAAAGAGGTTTGTACTTTTTTGGTGAAATTTTCTCAATTAGTGTTATGTGCTTGCTAATTGCTTTATATTGATGTAAAAGGAGAGGAAAGAGAAAGTAACTTAATGTAGGAACCAGTTTACTCTTAAAAAATAAATGGATCATGGATTTTTCTTTTTCCCTCAATTGATATGCTTTTATAAGTATGTACAGCAGGTTTTTGAAGAGAAAAAAATTGTTTTACACTGTTATCAGTATTTCACTATTGTTTAATGAAAGTAGGGCTTACAAACCATAGCACTGTGAATTGTTTGCAAACCATTTGTTTAAGCTATTTTCATTTCAAACTTTCAGCTATTTATGGAAAAGGAACAAACCCTAGCAGACATTTTTCTGCCACTTGCACATATAGAGCAGGCATACTCAACCTATTTTCCTGCTAGGCCACATATATATATGTGACAGGTATTTCATGCGGGCTGCAACCTGAGGATAGTAGAAAAGACACACTATAAGACCAGAGCAAAATTCGTCAAAATATTAATACTTATTTTTGGCTTTTGAATTTTGATATTATATTAACCTTTTTAACAGTACCAATTTTAGCTCATTTTGAGCTCTGGACGCAGAAGATCTACATGCCCTTTTGGCACTGGAAGATTGAAATTTATATTCAAAAAATCTGGTTAATTCTAGCTTATGTGGGCCCCTGGGTTCCCATTGGATAAAACCGGCACTGCTTTCTAATCAAACACGTGCATAAAAGTATTTACTTGTATGCATTTTTTACATTGTTATATGAAATAGTTTCGATTTCTTTTCATCCATGACCAAGCTTCTCTCTTGCTTACATTCTACCTTAAAAAAATGCAAATTGATAGATTTGATTGCTTGATTGATATAATTTCCTGCTAAATTTTTAATACATTGCTCTCCAATGATTGAATATTTTAGTGCATTGGGCCATGGTCGAACCACTCAGAAAAAGCCGGCATGCCACAGGTTGAATATCACTGATGTAGAGGTTTTCTATCATAAATGAAACCAGGGCTGTTATTCCTATTTAAACTGTAGGTTCCCTTTGTGATTGTCAAAAAAGTGATGTGAGATAGTTTGTCACAAGGAGTTCGTTTGGCACTTAAAGGCCAAAACCAAATGGTTCAACTCGCAGCTTACTGTAATTATTCTTGTATATGAGTGATTTTTAACTATTAAATAACATTGGGGTTTATCTTAAATCTAGAAAAGAATATGATTTGAAATCTTGAAAAAGAGCAATTGTACACTGGCAAAAACAATTAAAAGAACAAATTACTTTTTTAAAATAAAAAGAAAACTAATAAAGCAAATAGAACCAAACTTAGCCAAAATATTGTCCGATATAAGACAAATATATGGAGAAACAAAGATATGCACAGCATGCACCCCCTGAATTAGGAAACTGGTCACTTGTCCAGCACAGCAGCTGACTTAACTCCCTGTAAATCAGAGAAAAACATGTCTTGATTGCATCTAACAGTTACACAACTTTCACATCAGTATTTCATACCATTTACCAGAGTCCTTATCAACCCCTCTGGCAACCACACTCACTCTTGCACCAAGGCGCTCTAGAGCTCATCGATGGTCATTGGAGCTGGCTTTCAAGCTGCAATTTAGCGTTCAAGGACGTTTCTTATGTGTTCCAATGGGATTAAGGTCAGGGAACATCGCATGCCACTCCAGTTGTTGAAAATCCTCTGATTGGAGGTATTTGTCCACCAACTGAGCCTTGTGTGGGCATGCTTATTATTAATAATGATAAAATTTGGTCCATATTATGCACAAAAAGGTCTGATACAGGGTGCAAGGATCTTGTCCCTGTATCACTGACTTGTCAGAGTATTTATCAAACACATAAAGGTCGGTATGCCCGTCTGCAATGGTGCCTGCCCAAACCATCAGACGACGTCGACCATAATGGTCTTTTTAGACAGTGTTAGAGGGCCGATACTTACTCCCATGTTCTCTGCAGATGAGGACATGTCTTGAGTCACTGTCCAGGCTGAATTGCAACTCATCACTGAAGTAAACCCTCCCACAATCATCCACTGTCCAAGACAGGTATTTTTGGTAATATGCTAGATGATCTTTTTTTGTGGTTCACAGGCAAAGGGATGCAGACTACAGAGCACCTGGCATACAAGCCATCTGCATTAAGTTTCTGGATGACTGTTATCTGTGAAATGGATGTTCCTGATGCATTATACAGGTCGTGAACGTGGAGCTATCCCTTTTTGGCTAGAAATATCAAATAATGGTTTTGAGCCAAGGTTGTTGCCCTTTTGCAACTTTGAACAGGTCAACGGACTACTGTTCCTGTCTTTGTGAACTGCTTTTACGTAGTAAACACTTCATTTCTCAAAACCCCAAGTCATGACAGCAGATACCTGTGATTGTCCCCCCTCCCCTCGAGTTTTCCAACTACTCGCTTTCTTTTGGTATCATGTAGATGGTGACAACTGACCATATTAATGATAAACAATGAAATTCAAAATCAATTATTGGGCTAAGCTACAATGTTTCAAAACATTCTTACTCTACAAGCTTTAGTGAGCAAGTGAAATACCTCTACACCAGCGATACTCAACCTGCTGCCCAGCAGGCCTTTTTAAGTGACCCTGTCATGACAAATTGCTCTGAGAAATTAATTTATTTATGAAAATTTGGTGGGAAATTCTTTCTTAAAAATTAAATATATCAATTTTGATTTTTGCTGTCGATGTCGTATGGGTGAGAGTTGATTTTTTTTCTTCTGATTAGTGATAATAGACAACAGTGGAGTAGCGACCATTTTATGAGTGGAACTAATTTTTAACTATCTTTCAAGTGGAAAATATTGGAAGAAAATAGATTGTTTCAAGACGATTGGGAAGTTGACTTTTGTAGTGAAAAACAAGCCTGGTTCAGTGATTTGTCATGAAAGTGTTGTATTTAAAAAATACAAATAAACAGGAATCGCACTCATGTTCAATGATACTTTTCCTTGTAGATCTCTTTCAAGAGGGGATAAATAGGCTTCCTTGAATAATCTTTACAACAGCAAAAAAGTTTTTTGTCAAGGGTTATGTCACAGCAGTAATAAAGACATCCTATGAAATTTGTTCTATTATTTGTAATCAAATGAAACCATTTATTGATGCAGAAATTGTGAAAGAGTAATTTTCTAAAATGCTTCCAATTTAGAAAAATTTAGTGACAAAAATAAAAAGTAATAATTAAAAAAAGCAAAATAGAAGTTTAAATATTTTGATCAATTTCCACATTTTAAATTTTCTATGTTATCTTGGTCTCAACACATCCCTCCATTAATTCTCATGTTGCGGCCCACGTGAAATAGCCATCATATGTATGCGGCCAGGCAGAAAAAAAGGTTGAGTACCCCTGTTTTACACAGTGCCACTGCCTTATAATGTCACAGGTCACTGTTTGGCAGAGTTGTCCACAAAGAGCTCAGTTATCATCTTATACCTTATTTGTGTATAGGCATTAATTATTTTGTTCTTTAAAAAAAAAAAAACCTTCCTTTACTTGTTTTTATCAATGTATTTAATTGAAAAGGAAATTTTTATGACAAGAAAGTCATATATATATATAAATATTTTGACTTTTCTTCACTTGATAAATATGTATAAACATTAAATTTTCAAAAACTAGCATTAGATTCTATAAATTGGTGGTAGGGGACTGTAATGAGCCTGCCTTGAATACTGTGATTATAGTAATAAATATCAATAATCAGAAATGAAATATAAAATTTGACAAATATATAGCTTTTAATTTATTCAGAATTAACTTTTTTTAATAGATTATCTTGGATTTAAGCTTAGAACAGCAATTCTCATTTTTCTACACAAGTTTATAAATTTATTTTTACACTGGTGTGTTTCTTAAGAAAGGTGACAAATCTACACAATAATACCTCTGCAAGTATTTTAATACTCTCTTAGAAACAAATGAATATTTTTTATGCATTTTATTCACTAATCAAATTATGTATAAAATTCAATTTTGCTGTAGGTTCAATTGTCTTCTACAAAAAAAATAATGATAAAATTATACAGTGCTAGCTAAATGTTTTACGCCTGACGGGAAAAAAAGGGGGGAAAAAAATGTTTGGTAAAAATATAATATTCATTTATTGAATGTTATATATTGCTTTGTGTGTGGGGGGTGAGGATTTGAGATTCAGCGTGAGAGACTAGATAAATGTATGTCTGTAGTCTTAATCTATTTGTAGAAAATCAATGGTCTACAAGGAATTCATCCATTTAATATGTAATACATAAGCATGAAATCTATTTTATAAAATGTTGGTGCTGTAATTTCTTTTATGAGAAAATAATTTAGTGTTGATATGCAACTTTGTATAAAACATATTAGTAACAATATTTAAAGTCTGCAATGATCTTCCAGACTGTTTTAATGTTGTACTGGTAGTTATTTTAAATTTATATTCTGTCTATAAATGTATCCAAATTAATTTTACTCTGTACTTTATTTTGCAAAATACCAACTTAACTATTTAAGGACATAGTATGATTTACACAAAAATTTTTAAGGATTTTGAAAAATTTTTGGGCCCCCTTATGTGTTTTATACTATGTAAAGAGATTTTTTCTCAAAATTTCATGTTAGCTATTTTTTTTTAAGGGGGAAAAACTTAAAATTTGTGAAGTTTATTTGTTATTTCTTCCAAAAAATTTACGCAAAAAGTTTGATTTAAAGTACCAAACTATGTAAAACAAAAGTTGATATGGTTTTTTGATAACAAGATTGGTATTCATACAATACTTCTTTTTATGAAGACTTATTGAAAATTCTTTAAAGAATGTATAAATTCTGAGAGTTGAATTATTTTTAAAAAATAAGTATTGCTTTGACTCAATAATGCATACCAACTTTTGTTACATGTACTATTAACAATAGAGAAAAGCTTTAGTATTTTAAATGAAAAATACTAGTTATTTTATTTTTTCTGAGATAAGTGTTTAAAGTTTTGATTTTCCATAGGAGTAATTAACAAAAAAGCATTTTAAATTTTTGCTTTTTAAATTTAAAGTTTAAAATTTTTTGTGAGGTTATAGAAAAGTATATAAAAAAATTTGGGCTTAAAAAATTTGATTTCTTTTTCCCAAATTTTTTGTAAATTAACATCCCGCCCCCTTAAGAGCAGAATAATTATATTTAAACATAAAAAATTTGCCTTCCTGACACTTTATTCTTCTCTTCAGGTTGAATACTTTAACAATTATCTGATGGATCCCAAAAGAGCACAGCTTCCTGAACATCCTTCCAACAACCTGGGCCAAGGGAAAGAGAATATGCATTCCAGGACCCCCTTCCATGGAGGTCCATTTCCCCCCATGCCCCCCCTTTTTTGGACCAAGAGGACCTGCTCCAAACTTTGGAGGTACATAGCTTTATTGTTAATTGATCCATGTTGGTTTTATATATGGTATCTTCTCTTTTTATATCATCTGCATATATATTTTTTGTTCAAATAAGACATATATACAACCGGACTTCTATTTAGCGTAGTCGCTAAATCCTAAAAACGTTTATTATATAGAAATTCATCTTTTAATACACTTTAGAAACCACATAAAACAAATTTTAAATTCATAAACACTACATGTTATTTAAAAAAAGTTATATTCACACTTTTTGTACATTAAAAATATTTATTTTATATATCTTACCCATCAAAAAGGAAAAGAAAATGCATTGTAAGGCCAAAGGGGAAATTTCCCCCAATACCTGTATTTTTAAAATTTAAAAAAATTTTTTTTTAAAATTAATGAATTTTCTAATGAAATTGTCTAATTTTATTAGCCGACAAGTAATTTTAAATGTACATTACTTTTTTAACCCATTAATTTTTGCTTACCAAAGGCCTTAAATTTTTAAACGAAAAAACCCTTTTTTATTTATTTGGTTTTTTTTTTTGGAATTTTTCTAATGGGAGGACTTTATAAACCATTTAAAATCGATAAACCAAAAAGTTTTTTAAAAAATTTGTTGAAAATTTTTAAAAAAAAAAAAAACCGGAAAAATTTTTTTTAAAAAAAAATTTTATTTTAGGTTATTTTTTTGGAGAAAATAGTAAAACGTTCTTGGTTCCAGGAAAAAGTTCAAAACTATAGAAATTCATTACATGGAGATCAGACTGTATTTCCTTTTGAATTATTCAAAAATCCCATGTCAATGAAATCCTTGTAAACATTCAAAAGGTTTGTTGTTGCAACTGATCCCTTAATCCAAAGAAAAGGAATTCAAAAATAAAATATAAAAGAATTGTGTGATTAAATGAAATGAAAACTACTATCAAAATAAATCTACTATTGTCTTTTCTTTTTATGTTAATAAAGTTTTTGCAAATTAATGCATGTCTTTGAAGGTTTAAAGTTTATTGAGGAATTATTCAGATTTAAACTTATTTCTTTAAAATCATTTATATTATAATATGCAATTAAAGAAATCTAGATTTTAGGTAATATTTATTTATTATTCATTAAGAAATGAATTATTATTTATTAGATTTTCCAATTAGATATTTTCTGTGTGACATGTGCACTAACAGTTATGAATTTTTTAAATTGATCTTATAAGCTATTTATAAGTAAAAAGAATTTTAGGGGGTGGTCAAAATTCAATGGGTATGTATCGGGTGGTTATGGAAAACGTAGCTTTCAGCGGTGAGTATTTTTTACCAAAGTATAAATAAGTTTTGTTTTAATTATCTAAATAATTTATTGTTATTTTCAAGTATTTACAATTATCTGAAATTAAAGTGCTTTTAAGCAGTAAAGTGTTAAGAAAATGAATTTAAATTGGATGTTTGAAGTTGAGTGCAGAAATGGATTGGGGCAATTTAGACCATTTTTTATTTATTTCTGCAATAAGTGTAGATTCTGCTATATAAAAAAAATTCTGTACTCACATTATACTGACTACTAATGTTACCAAATACTGTCATCGTTATTAGAGAGTTTGAGCGATTTTCACTATTGGCTACATAACACAGCATTTGGTGATGTATTTTATTTTACATATTGGTTGATAACGTAATATGTAAGCACTGATTTTTTTTAGAAAATTAATTTATAATAATAAAGTTCCTTTTAACTATCAGTTGTAACATCAATTTTATCCATATGATGCTATTATGTTGTTAATATTAAAATGATCATCTAAAAAAAGGTTGACTTCAATCCAGAGTGTTCAGTAAAATAGATTGTTTTTAGAATTATATTATAAAAAACAAATTATATATATTTAAAAATACTTATATATTTTCTGTACAAATATTAATATAACAGTTTTGTTTTGTCAACATAGGCATTCTAATACAAATTATTTATTAGTCAAATATTTTATAATATACATAACATTTAAGCACATATTCTAAGTAGCATTGCTTGCCCTTTTTTAAAAAATTGATTATTTCTTTTAAGGTTGGTTAACCTTGATTTATAATATATATTTTAATTATGTACATATTTACATTAAAAAGTGTTTGTATCTTTTTGTAATTTACTTAATTTTTTTTTTAATGTGTGAAATTCATATAGCTAGAAATGATTACTTAAGTGTCCAAAAGAATTCATGTAATGAAGTTTTAAAACGTTTTTCCCCTCTCAAATTAGTGTGTTTCGTCTATTCTGAAACCTCCTTAATTTTAAGTTTTAATTATGAAATATGATAAATACAGAGTAATGTTTTCATTTTATTTCTTAAAGTAGGCTTCTACAATTATTAGTTTTTTTTTTTTTATCCATTTTTAAACTTAAATAACTATTCCCCAACATATTTTTTAAACTCTTTTATCTTGTGCGTACTGCGAACAGTCTTTCCTTGGTCTCTTGCAGTGACCCCAGAGAAATCATTGGTTATCATGACGTGGATTCACCGATGGATGTGGACTATTTTTAAAATACCAGTGCTTGCCTCTTTTTAAGACTATGCAAAATTTTACTCTGTACATATCTCTTTTCTACTTATCTGCCACTATTATGAGATTATAAAAATAAATTATAACCATAGTAAAAAAAAAGAAAAATCATTTTAGTGGCAGTCTGTAGAGACAATGTGAAAACTGCTTCCACTATTAGTATCTTACTTGTTTCCATTTCTAGAAGAAGTCCTCGGTCTGATCCAAGAAAAATGGTCGCATACAGAGATCTTGATGCGCCTGATGATATGGAAATCTTTTAGCTGTGTATTATATTTTTATTTGCATTAAATCAACTCATATTGTAAAGTGTTGTAGACATCATTGTTGCCATTAAAACTTTTTGATATATATGTATTTTACTGTGGTTTTCTTTTATTTGTTCTTCATATCATTAATTCTAACTAAAAAAAATTGTATTACATGAAAGTTTCCAGAGTGTGTTAAGGAGTTAAGAGAGAGATTAAGTAGATTATTTTGCTTAAAAGCTTTATAATTTAAAAATAAATTCTGCTTAAATATATAAAAAACGTAGGAAATAAATGAAAAACAGTGATCAGGATATAAAATTTCTGTGTGGAAATTTCTAAACTATATGCTTTACCCACCTCTATTAACTCAAAATAAAAGGTTACTCCAAAAAAATTCGAGAAATGTGAATGCGTATAAGGTACACTTATAACATAAAAACGTAAGATCAAAATTTATGGATGCACGTCATATGCCAGGTATAAAAATAAAAGGTGAGCATAACAAAAAACAAATCAGACTGCTACATATTATTAAAGTATTGTTTATTTAAAAGAAATGACATTCCTCATGGCCCTAAAGAGTAGTTTTAGAAGTATACTATTTATTTCTAAACCTTGGAATAATACCTAAAATGGATAAATGACTTCAAAACATTAGAGCATTGCTTACGTGCATTTCTGGTTCCTCTAAAAAAAGGGGTGCATTATACCGCAAATGTACCTAAAAATTACAGCTTGAAAGTATAGGTATGCCAGATTTAATTGTAAGGGCTCTTAATTCTTCATCTAATTATTTTTATTATGTAGTGGGCATATGGTACATGTCTTAGTAAATACAGTAGACTTAGTAAATACATATACACAGTGCGGCAAATAAGTTTTAAGACTGCGTCCGTAAAAAGAATTAGAAACAAGAAATTAATTCCTGTTTTGGTTTTTTATACAAAGGTCCCTCTGGTTTCAATGCACTTGTTATTGCGATTTCTTAAGGAATTGAACACCTGTTGTAAATCACTTTGTGGAATGGCATGCGTCGAAGCTACTTGTAAGGTCAAAATAACACCCTTTTAATTTCATTTTAAGTCTTGGGAATAAGGAGTAGTCACAAGGTGCTAAATCAGGTGAATACGGTGGATGGTTCAACACACAGGCATTACTTTTTGCCAAAAATCAAATAACAAGGAAGGTGCGATTGAGTGCATTGTCGTGTAACAAGCTGCTTTCAGTCTGATATTCTGGCCATCAAACGCTTTAAATCAGCTAAGTAGTACTGACCTGTAATTGTTTATCCAGTTGGAACAAATTCTTTATGGATAATACCCGTAGCATCAAAGAATTCAATAAGCATTGTTTTGATTTTGTATGGAATTTTCCTTGTTTTTTTTGCTTATGGTGAACTTTCTGACTTCCATTTCGCACTCTGTCGGTTTGTTTCAAGATCATATAGGAAACACCAGGTTTCATCACCTGTAACAATGGATTTTAAGAAGTTTGGATCGTTTTCAGCGGTTGAAATGATGTCTCTTGCAATGTGCACTTACTACTTTTGTTTTGCCCAAATCTTCATGCAGGATGATTTGAATTGTTTCTTCGTTGATGCTTAAAGAGTCTGCCATCATTCTTAATGGTACACTGCGATCGTTTGCCATCATTCTTAATGGTACACAGCGATCGTTTGCCACTAATAATACTTTTCAATAATTTCAGGTGTTTTAGATGAAATTGGTCTTCCACTACACTGATCATCTTCTACCGCATCTCTTCCATCCAAAAAACGTTTGATCTACTTAAACAACAGTCACCATAAACTTGTTTCATGAGTTGGTATATTTCTGAAGCACTTTTACCAAGTTTTGTAAAATTTGATTACAGCTTTGTTCTCGTCTTAAAAAATCAACATGAAAAAATTCACTTCTGTAATGAACACTCTTCTTCCCTCGGCTATTTAGCCAAATGCCATCTACTTGTTCGCAGTGTGTCAGCAGATCATGGACATTATGATGCACGCACATTTGCACTCATGGCGCAATTATAGCCTGCCCTCTGGGACCAGTCTTAAAACTTATTTGCTGCACTGTGTATATATAGTCATATCTTTTCTTACTTAAAGATAAATAACATTTTTCAATTCACAAACATTCTAAGCATATTTGAAAATAAAACATTTGTATCCATTCATTTAAAAAAGGAATTGAATTCTAAATTTTCAGTATTTATATTTCTGGAAGTGGTTGTTCCTATAATTTGAACGATAGGAGTGGGAATCACCCAGCTATTTTTCTTGTAAATGCCTGAATTTGATTATTTTGCTCCATTATATATTTGTGTAGAATAATGGTTCCCGTAGTGTAGGGAGAGCGGATACCCTAGTAACTGGGTCCCATTTTATCAAAGACTAATGAGTATCAATCTTGAATTTTAGTAAAATATCTTTAAGTGAAATTGAAAAAAAAATTACTATTAAATCTCAGTGAGGCTGTGCTCCCATTTACTCAAACTAAAATTCATTATCTTTGTTGAAGTGGAAATTTGATGCAATGTGATGTCGGGCCATAGTAGCTTAGCAATTACAGTCAAAAATTATGTAGCTGGCAACATTTGGGCCTGAAATGCTTCAGAGATCAATTTTGGCTTCATACTTTTGAATTGAAAGGAATACTTTGATGGTATTGTTTGTGTGTGAAAGTTAGAAGAATGAGAGAGAGAGAGATACGAGTTCAAATATGACTCACCACTTGGGGCTTTTATATTTTAATCAAATTTTTTTGCCGGGGAAAAAAAAATTTTTATTTTTTTTTAAAACCCCTAAAAAAATTTTTAAAAAAAAAAAAATTTTTAAAGGCAAAAAATTTTATTAAATTTGACTGTTTTTTCAAAAAAAATTTTTTTTTTAAAAATTTTTAAAAAAAGAAAAGAAATTTTTGGGGTATTTTAAAAAAACTTTTTTTAAAAAGAAGTTTTTAAAATATGGGGGTTTTTTAAAGGGTGATTTTTATTCTAATTTTTTTTTTTTAATGGGGTTTTGAAAATAGCTCTCAAAAATATTTTTTTTAAAAATTAATGTTTGAATGATGTATTTGTCAAGGATTTTTAAAAAAAAAAAATTTTTTAAAAATTTTAAATTGTTGCATTCATTTAACAATTTGTTGGTAATATATTGAGCTCAAGTGTAACAGGAGGGCCATTTTGGATGTAGCGATTTTTCTCTAAATGTCATGGGGATATAACGAATTCATTCTATAATAAATAATTCCGAATAAAGTACCTTGGCGACGCTTTTAGTCGCGAAAAAAGGACTACGCTAATTGGCCCCTCTATACTACACTTTAACCATATTTTGTTACTGGTTAAGGCTACGTTCGGAACCGTGATTTTGCAAAAGCGAATAAATGGATAATATTTATGATATTTAGTGTCACTTAGATTAGAAAATGTGTATAAAGTTGTTTTAAAATAGTATTACAATAAAAAAATTATTTAAGTACAATATTTTTATACAAAAAATGAACATAGAATGACTAATTTTCAAAATATTCTTTTGCGAAAAAAGCTTCTATTATAATAATATTTTTTTTAAGCTCAAACCTCTGTACAGAGGTTTAGCTAAATTTTGAAATATATCTTGAAGTGGGTTTATCCGTGGTTTTTAAAAAACAGGGGAGAAATTTTAAGAAAAAAAAGCCGATAATCACACATTTCAAAAAGGTTGTAACTTGAGAATAATGTGAATTTTTCCAAAAATCATAGTTGAGCCTCTGTACAGAGGTCTATCTATTTTAAAAAAAATTATAATAGAAGCATTTTTCACAAAGGAGGACATTTTGAAAAGAGGTTATTCTAAGTTAATTTTTAGCCAAAATATTGTATTTAAATTTTTTTTGTCAAAATGTCCTTAAAACATGTATTCTAATCTAAGTGACACTAAATATCATGGAAATTATCCATTTGTGCGCCTTTTTAAATTCACGGTTCTGAACGTAGTCGGATACCTTAAATGGAATCACAATTCCGGAATTTATTTTGAAATAAATTTATATAAAAAAATAGGCCTGCATTTTAAGATTATTCATATCCTATTAGCATTATGTTAACCTACTTGTTAAAATGTTTCTATTTATTTTGATATATCTTTCATTTGGAATGTGCTTATGTTGTAATGTGTACTAGTAAGTTGGTCTGAAGGTGCCTTTTTAAATTATTTAAATATGTTGCCAGATCTACCAAAACTGCAATTGTAAAACGGCTTATCAGAATGAATTATTATTTATTTTTCTTCTTGGACCATGAGATGAATTCTATATTTTGTAGTAAGATTGGGATTTTGGGTTTTAAAAGTAAATTAATCATCTGAGAGAATTCCCCCCCCCCTCCCCGGAAGCATTAATAGTGAGCAAAGATTTAGATATTAAAAACATTTCTTTTGTATATAGCATTAATGTTACATTCTTCAACATGTGAAGGATTTTCATTGGTAATAAATCGAGCAAAAATTGTCTGAATGCAAGCATCAATCTTTCTACTAAGAACCACGTTTCCAAGGCATTTTATCTAACAGCAACAAATTGCATTGAATTTTAAGCGTTTTTAGATTTTAAATCCTGGTGAAATGTGTTATTTAACAATTAAACATACAATTGTAATATTAGTATTTTCACTGCATTTCCCTCGGATGTTTATACACTATATATCTAAGCTGAACTGAACTCAACAGCCCATGACGACCGAGGCCTGCTGTGCCTATCACAGTTTACGTGACCTTAGGCGCTGGGGAGCAGAGCAAGTTCCCAAGAGCAAGCTTGGGAACTGATCGTTGGGGGCTTCGCGTCAGACTGACCACCTGATTGGAATATCTGCTAATACACCTCAAAGCCCAGGAACACGTATACTGATATGGGCACAGTAGGCCTTGGCCATCATGGGCTGGTTGCGCCACTGAGTTAAGTAGAACTTTAGAGTAGTCTTTGAAAAATTCTCATAAATAATAATAATCACTGTTAATAACTTTCGATTCTAATCACTGCTAGATAAAATTAATGCTTTTGGATCAATTAACATATTTTTGAAAATATAGGCTCGACCGATGAACATATTTTTTCAACAAAACAAGGAATCAAAAAATTATTAGCATACTACGAAGAAATTGTTCTCGAGAGAAAAAAGAAATCTTTGAGCCGCGGCAGACTACTTTGTTAGGTTTTCTGAAACCTACATTAACAGTGCCGGTTTATCCATTGGGCGCCCAGGGGCCCGTATAAGCTGGACTTAGTTACATTTTTTGGCTATCAATTTCGATCTGCCGGTAGATTTTCTACGTCCAGGTCCCGAAATAGCTTAAATCGGCATTGCACATCAAAAACTTAGGCTCACGATTTTGTCAGTGTGTTATCTAAGATTTTGTTGAACATTTTTGTTTTCTAAATTATTATTTTCTTTCGTCTGTAGCCCCAAATAAAAATAATTTATGTGTATTTATATGCAGAATCATGCCCCGACTTTCGCGGTTGTCACTCAGTCGCACGTATCGCGTAATTTCGGGGTATTACTGAATTCTACGTAAAACTATAAAGTTTAAATACGCATATTAAAATATATATTTCTTCAAGCGATAATTGCTGACTACAATGTGTACGTACACAGCTTTAATTATAGGAGTTACAGTTGGACCTTTATATAACGAAGTCGCTAAATCCTGAAAAACAGTTCGTTATATGGAAAACTCGTTACATAGAGGTTCATCTTTTAATATAAACCACATAAAACAAATTTTAAATTCATAAACACTATATATATTAAAAAATCGCCTCTTTTTCAAAATTAATATATGTTTATTTTATACATATTACCCATCAAAAAGAATGTCAAGGAAATACACTGTGTTTTCAATATTAAGAAAATAATGTTATATTAAAATTAATGAATTTTAAGGACATTTTCTAATTTAAAGCATTTATATGTTATTTTATAACTCGAACACGGGGACTCGAGACAACTCCATTGAGAGTGAAAGGGGATATCGAAGATTTTTCTAGTGAACTGGACAATGGGGGTTAAAGGTTGCATTTCTTGGATGAAACGTCCAGAACTCTATTGCTCTAGGCGAGTTAGGATCTAAGGAAACCAGTTCAAGATTTATGACCACTATAAAATATATTAAAGAGAGAATAACTTGAAATGTTCAGAAATACTTTAAAAATAGGGAGAAAAAAATTGAATCACAAAAAAAAAGTTCGTTTATTGAAAATGCACTTCGCTATAGAGAGGTTATTTTACGAAGAAAATTGTGAAATGTTAAGGTTCCAGGAAAAAGTTCGCAATATAGAGGTTCGACTGCATTTATATAATCTAAAGAAAACCTATTTAAAAAAGTAATATAAAAAAAAAAAAAAATTTAAGTCAATTACTTCTTAGATAACAAAATTTTTTTTTATTTATTTTTTTATTAAATAGTTACAATTAATTAAATTTTTACATAATGAATCACAACATTAATGGTAATTAATTTTATAATGACATTTTAAAATATCATTTTTCATCCAAAAACAATCGTGTATACAAAATTTCTGTTCAACGGAATGCTTTAAAACGTGAGGAAAAAAAAACCTCAAGTTTGGACACAAGTCGCTAAAAATGTAACGTGGCTGTTATTTCTATTTTTAAATAGTTAGTTTTAATCAATTTTTATTAATTATAATTAAATTAGTGTATTGTCATCCAAAATAATCATGTATATAAATTTTCAGCTCAATTGAGCGCTTTAAAATGTATTTTATTAACGATTGAAAATTCCACCAAGATAAATAAATAAACAAATAAATATATAGAGAGGTGAGTTATATAATAGTAGGAATTTTGAAAAAAAAAGATCTGAGATTATAAAGTTAATGTTTGTTTTTCTTTCTGAGATGTTCTTTAACTTGTGAGCTTTTATTTTACCCTATAACTAACATTATTTACATTTGGCAATAGGGAATGTTAGACACTTTTCCATGTGATATTTCGTAACACTGATAAAAAGATTAGATAAGACTAACTGCATATGTAAATTTGTACGATGATGAATGAATTTTGAAATACTGTAGTAAAAGTGTTATAGATTCACTGTTGAAAATAATTCTCCGTTTAGTAATACCGTTCTTAGCATAAAATTGTATAATAGTGTTCAAATTCAATTTTTAGCGTATATAGATTTCTATTTAGAGAACTTTTTTAAAAATGTGTGTATTAAAAAGAATTGTTAGCATAGGAACACATTTTTCAAAACTGACTAAAATCTTTTTAGAAAAACATAATAGTGCACAGAAAACTATCTGGCTGAAAAAAACAAGCAAAATATGATATTGGAAAAGGACTTAATTTTAACTGTGAATCAATCATGATACTTTTCCCCTCGAACTTGTATCTTTAAGAATATGATAATATTTATAGTTTAACTTACTTTTTATCGCAGCATTTAATAAAAATAATTTTTAAAATCCAATTTTTCAATATTTAAATCGTTAGAGAAGAAAATTTGTTGGCGACTTATATAAACCTTGTGTGCATTTTTTATAATTTCAAAAAAAACATTTCATCTTCGAATTTTTTTAAGTTCATTTATAGTAAGATTTCATTTAATTAATTGTATCAAAAAGATACCTTTTAAAAAATATATATAATGTTTCTATAACTGAATCAAAGTGCAAAGATGACTTTTTTATCGTAATAACCATCAAAATCGTAAATTTTTTTAAAAAACTTTTAAGATATTTCAAGTATTCAGGAAAATAAGAAGTTGACTGTATTATACGAATCACGAACACACACATTTAAATATGAAAAATATTAATAGTGCCTTCTTTGCGGTATTTTAATATTGCAACAAAATGAAGTTTGAAACAAACATTTTCAAAGAATAATTCATTTGTTGAAATTCTAGGTAAGTTTTTAATTATTGTTATAAAAAGCATATACTGCTTTACGTGACAGATTACTTTTCCAAAACACATTTTCCAAACTACTAAGTGTTTTAATAGATGTTACTGAAAAAAAAATCAAAATATTGATGGACATCAAATTTTTTTCGAAGTAAAATATCTGTTTATTTTTCGAAAGGGGGAAAATAATTTTAAAATATTTCCCCCTTTTTGTATCCATAATCAAACCTCGATATACATCACTAATCTGGAACAAAATAACTATTGAATTTTGAAGAATACCTTCGGCATTTTTCAAATGGTTTTTGTAGGTTTGTGTAGTAAAAATGAGACGAAAATAAACTTTAAAACAAAATTTTATTTACAACATTCTTAATACTAAAAAACTATGTCAATATTTTTTTGTTGCCTAACAGCAAAATTTAATAATAGTAGCTAAACAAGAATTGTACTCAATTTAAATCGAATCGTCTGCTAAGAATATTCACTTTAGCAAAAGCCTAATTAATATTTGTGAAATATGGTTTATATTTTTCCATTCTAAATTAAATCGTCTGCTAAGAAAGAAATAGAATTTCATTGCCTCTATTCTTTTAAACTTATCTGGTCTTACAAATTTTCGTTTGGTTTACACGAATAATGTTTTCCATTTCACAATGTGTTTTTCCCCCGTCCCTAAGACTAAATGTTTCCAATGCGTATCTATTAGATTAACCAGATGGTTTTTTTTCCCATGACAAACTTTCATTATCTGTTTTTTATACGTATGTCCTTATCTATATTAATTTTCTTTTCCATTAAGAAATAAATAGCTGAAAAAGAATTAATGACAAAAAAATTCTCTTTTAAAGAAAAAGCGATATTTTAGAGGAAAAAAATAACAAAAAAAAAACACTTTCCCCAAAGCTGTTCATTTACTTAATCGATATTTTAGAAATAACTTAGGCATTTCGTTTCTCTCTCTGAAAACAAAAATATATGAGTTCAAATGATGAAATAAGTATCGACTTATTTTACACCGATTATATATACCATAGAATAAAATAGTGGGATTGGGGCTAATTAAGCCTTATTATGTTGAATATAATATTCACATGCCTCCATTAGATTAGCAAAGGAGAAAAAGTTATCAAAATAATAATTCACTCACATTTTTTGTACCCTTATTTTTCAAAATTTGTAACTGTCGTTAAAGAGTAAAGATGCTGAATTCCGGTATAAAACTCAATAATTAGAATGTTTTATTTCGCCAGCTGAACCTAGGCGGGTTAAGAAAAGTTATTTTTATCGAAGATGCAGAAATTAATCAATTTAAAATTTTATGTTTTTGATATAACAGCGAATTGTCCATTCCAGAATAATTATTACTTATCTTCAAAATTGTTCTTCAAGCTTTCACATTCAATTTTAAATCACACTTCATTGCAAAAATATAACACGAAGATATGTTCATACACGTATTAAATTGTTACATTAAGTAAACATTAAGCAATCACTGTGTATGAACTATTTCAAATTCAGAAGTAACCCTTTCAGAACCAAGTGATATTTCCTGTTAAGCTTAACTCCACTTAAAAAGTCATGTAAAATCATAACTGTAATAAAATATGGCGAAGTTTATGGTTAACAATCATTTTTCAAATTCCATACGTTCCAAAATCAGATCACACTGGTCTCAGAACGGGGAAAACGCAATCTCACATGTTATACCGTGTTCCTTGAAGTGATCGCTTGTATATGATCATGGTCCTATAAACGAGTTAATTAACTATATAAGTAATGCAAATATGAATTACACAGTAACTAATATTTTTTTGTATTAATGGAACTGAAAAATTAAAGCAACATTTTTATATTCTAATGTACCTACTCGGTTTGATTGATCTTTTATTAATATTGCACTTTGAAGTTACTCGAGGGCTATTGGCAAATAGAACTCATAATTTTTAACCACAGTCAAGTGACGTGAAAGACTACTTAGATGGTATCCCGTTCTCCAAACTTCCACACTACGCAAGCGAGGGAGCCTGGACAGACCTGAAGTAGGATTCACGCTTTCACACTGCGAGTCTTTAAAGGCACCCACGACTCTACAGAAACAATGATCTGCCACGTGCTCACGACCATGACTCCTCGATAACCGTGACCACTGCATCTGGTTCAAACAACGCCACACTAAAAAACTATACGAGGGTTGTTGGTGAGAAGTCTTGTAATTCTGAATCCCAGTTGAGGAACAAGGACAACACACGCCTGAAATGGTACCTCCCAATCCTAGTGTTCTCACCACTATAAAGTACTGTGAAATTTTATCCCGTTATTCCACACGCAACTAATGATTATGACCATTCCAGTAGTCGGTAAATATTTATTAACGTCGCACTATAAGGCAACACGAGGGCTATTGGCGACGGACCTACAAATTTTGAACTACGGTTAAGGGATGAGGACGTCACCTGATCTGGCCTCTCCCTCTCCGAACTTTCATACCACTCTAACGGGAAGACTTTGACAGAATTAACATGCATCAGCCCCTCTTACACTGTGGGTCTTCAGTGGCACAAGGGCTCGAACTCATGACACACCAGCCACGGGTCTGTGACCTAAACTACTAGGCTAAAGCGACCACCCCATAATTTTCGAATATCCATTCATAACAAGATTTTAAAAATGATTTTAAGTAAAAGTTTTTGTCTCACAGATTTATTTCTTCTACAAATATTAAGTATTAAATTTACTTAAAGTATTCCAACTGTACTGTTTGGTAAAAACAAACAATATACAAAAAAGAGTCTGAGAATTTTAAATGTTACAACACGACTATATAAAAAAGCAAATCTTATAAGTTTAATTTTTTTATTTAAAATATTAAAAAATATATAAATGTGTAAAACTATTGAACAATTATTGGTTAATTTAAATTAAATCATAAATCAGTAACATTTTTTATTGAAATTTCATTGAGCGATCTCATTTTTCTTTTGAAAAAAAACTAATTTTTTTCTCTCTTATGAATTATACACAAAATAAATACTTTGTTTTATTATAAGGTTTTCATTTTGTGTTTCAATGCCTTACTATATATAAATTCAAAGAATTCTCTCTCTAGGGATTGATAAAAAGTTAACTCTCGTTTTGATAAAGATGTTGATGATGTTTAATCTGTAGCATGTGAGAATTTAAACGTGATTAGATTATCAAGAGACATAAAATTGCAATTACTATATCTATTTTCTTTCTTTTTCTCCTAGTCTGATTACTTTTTTATCAGATTTGCAAACTAGAGTTATGACCGAAAAAGATTGAGATACCATTGTATCCAAATTCCCATTTTGGCCACGGAGCGGGTTTTA
>BMAV01027721.1:7889-23249 GCA_019973955.1 Trichonephila inaurata madagascariensis
ACATTTCATGCAATTCCTCGGCTATTTTCAAGAAGCTAGTAAAGGGCTGTCTCCAAAGTGAAATTAATTGGAACTTTGCCAGGAATCTTTTGCTCTTGCACGTTAATCTTATGTAAATCATTTTTAAAAATAAATTTAATATTACAATAATTGAGTACTTAAGAAATTAAATTTATTATGTGTACATCTAAACCATAGACAAAATAAAATATTTCGAACAAAGAAAACATTTCAAAAGCAGTTACAAAAAATAGACTTATTTGCTGCGGTGCTGATACTGGCGAACATTAAAAATCTGTTGTGTAGTTGCTTGCTGTAGATAGTGAATTTCTGTTCTCTAAACTCTATTTGTATACGACCCCCTTTTCTGAGCAATGCAGATGCTTCAACTTTATGTAGACATAACTCGGTCAGTGTGTATCGTAATAAAATGAAAAATATTGTGTTTACTTTGTTTTTGTGTACTGCATCTTTTCCTAAATATAATTAATAGGACATGGGGACCGTATAAAAATTTTATTTTTATAATTTTTTTTAAATGGTGTTTTTGCTTCGAAAAGCACGTAAAAACATTATTTACCTTTTTTAAAACATTATTCAAATCGGAAATGCATGTATAAACCGAACGGTTAGGGAATTAGCTATTGGGTCACTTAAGGCTTGGCACCATGCATATTTATTATATCTCAAAAATTTGTATTAAAAATGCATTATATGTCAATTACTAAGTGTTTATCATTATAATACTTTGAAAGTACGCTAAAGCTATTGAAGATGCATGTCATAATTTTGAACGATGATCAACACAGATGGGGGCGAAATCTAAGCTGTAATCTCACCTCAAAACTTCCACAATATGTCAACATGATGACTTTGAATCTTGAGAAATTTAACATGTATCAGCCCCTTTACGTGGACAGTAGTATGAGGATTCTATCTCCCAAATCGACAATGCCTGTTATGTGCTCGTAAATGAAGCAAAAGTTATTCCTAAACGCATATGCTTAGGAATTCCAATACAAGAGAACTTCAAATGATAAATAAATAAACGATCTCACAAAATACTCGAGTCAAGGATAAATAATTTTTGCTCAAATAATTATTTTGTAGAACAACATAAAACTGTTTTCTTAAAAGAGTATTCCTTCTAAATATCTGTCCTTCAGAATACATGATTATGTGCTGAATAACTATTTTACAAACTATTTATAATAAAATCTAATAAATAAATATTTATGTGATTTGCTCATAATTTAGCTGAATACATTGAATTACAATCTTGTTTGTATATATGGTAGTAATAAACATTAATAGCAGTAGTATTGTTATTGTTACAATACACATTGCAGAGAAATTACCCAGTTCTGAGCACAGTAGTTAAAGTTACCGAAAAAGATAAAAAATCTTATCACTTAATTTTGATGTCTTACCAAACATTGCTGAATAAAAGTTTTTTTTTTATAAATCACTGAAAACTTTCAGACAAGATGTTTCTAAAAGCCTAAATGAAATGTACGTAATTGTTACATGCAATGATAATAGGTACATGATGTGATATAACTAAATGTGTGTCTAAACAACATAAATTTAGAGAAGAAAAGAAAAATAAAGTTAGGACATTATGTGTCCAGAGTATGATCAAAAGCTTTAATTCAAAACTTGAATGTCTGAACTTGCGTGTTATTACAAGATTGCGTGTTCACAAAATGCCTATGCCCATACTTTTCCTGCTATACTGATTCATATATGGGCGTACATTAGAAAAACTGATTGTGGGACATCAAACAGTGTGTTACCCACAACAGTGTATGTGGCATTTGTCCATCATTTCCTTTTACACAGTCATGTGCATAACCACATCCATACAGATTGGCTGAGAATTAGTCTTTGACCACGAATAGCTTTTTTTTTTATTGTTGAAGGTACCGTCAATTAGTAAGCTTGCTGCATCCATACATGGAAATTTTCATTGAACAATTGCTTATCTTTCTGCACTAACCATTCGAGAAACTTAACGTGGTGCTGATATGTGTACAGATACCGAACTAGAACGATTATTTAGCGATATGGTTACATTGTCTCTGCATCTATTATGCTGTGCACGGTCTTACAACTATTGCATCAAATTTTCTGGTTAGTCTACCTATATTCTTATCAGGGCGCTCACTTCCTCCCACTAAAATATATATTCATGTATTAGATCAAGCCGGTTGCAGTCTTTGTATAAATCATTGGGGATTTTTTACCCTGTTTACTTTCCCAGTATTTCGCAGTCAATCGTTTAACTTTCGAATAACGTTGGAATGGGTCGCTGACACAAGAACTGAAGACATTATATCCCATCGAAAAGTTAGTAAGATATTATTTTTATAGCAGCCTAAATTCAAGTGGAATTCTTAATATTTAAGAATAATACCATTATCACCAGGACAATCGATGCTTAATTCTTCCATATCCTTCAAAAGACTGTTGTATATATTTCTACACTTTGCGTATGCATGCATAAATGTGAGCAGTGGTATTTTGTATGCTGTCTTCTGAAAGCATATTTAATTGCCAATGTCCATGTTTCAAATATTTTTCCTTGTCCTAAATGTGGCTTAGCGTATTTATTTATTTGTTTACATTTTTCTTAAAGACAATTATTGCTCATGTAGTTCATTGGTAATGCAATTGAATAAACTTGTCTCCACCCGAAGCAAGAGATCTTGTTATGTAGATGTAAGAATATCGCAGTCGTTGGGAGAAACCTTGAATAATAATAACGAGATACTTCTTTGTTCAAATAATCCCTAACTAAAATTTACTTAAAAAGGGCAAAATAGTCAAACAAACAGAAATATTTACTAGACTTTCTATGATTTCATTATAAAGCTTTTTTTTATTTCAGTGTTAAAAAGAGGACTATATATTCTGAGAATAATGCTCCTCCAAAGGTTTAAATAAACACTTGAGACACACTCTCGCTTATTAAATTTCGAGAGTTCCAAATTTACCAAAATATTTTTTAAATTACAGAAATACCATACATTTCAATAGCTTGCCATGAATTCATTTTAAAAATGAAAAAAAAAAAATTATTCGAAAGTTATGCTGAAAATATTCGTTATTTATAAATCGAGAAAAATAGCTTAAAATTTGCCATAGTTTCTGATATCCTTTTATCCAATATTGTCTAGTTTTGGTGAATTGAGCCTTAATTGGGTTATAAATAAAACTTGACGCACCAAAGAGAGAAACTATATCATTAAAATTTTGTGCCATCGTTCTAGATGTCGGTGATGTCGTTATTTGAAGTACCCTCAAAGAGTGTCGCTTAATATTGGCTGGAAGTTTGTAGCTTGTTATCTTAAAGATATTGAAAAAGTACTATTCTTCTTTTTAAAAACGTAACAGGCTTAGAGTTAAATAAAACGATATATAAGATTAGAGGAAATTGAATCTAATATATTGAAAACATAATTTAATGTTTGTTTTTTTTATTATTTTCTAGTAACAGTTATAATTAAAAGAACTTAAATTTTTAAGGAAATAAATAATTTTTTTTCCATGCCTAGGAAGGATATGAAATGAGTTAAGGTATTCGACAAGTTCAGAACCGTGATTTTAAAAAAGCTCACAAACGGATAATTTTCATGATATTTAATGACACTTAGATTAGAATACATGTATAAAATAGTTTTAAGGATATTACGCGTTATTTAAATACAATATTTCGGCTAAAAATTAACTTAGAATAACCTTTTTTCAATTAGAATTTTTGAAATATATAAATTATAATTGGGTTTATATGTGTTTTACGACAACAGAGGGAATAAATTTTAAGAAAAAAATGCCGATAATTTTTTCAATTGGTTGTAACTCTGAAAATAATGTTACTTTTTTAAAAATCATATTTGAGCCTCTGTACAGAGGTCTGAGCTATATACAGGCAAAATATTATTATAATAGAAACATTTTTCACAAAAGGAGAACATTTGGAAAAAAATTATTCTAAGTTGATTTTTCGCCAAAATATTGTATTTAAATAATTTTTTTTGTCAAAATGTCCTTAAAATAATTTTATACATGTATTCTAATCTATATGACACTAAATAGCATTAAAAATAATCAGTTATGCGCTTTTTTAAAAGCATGCTTCCGAATGTAGTCGGATACCTTATACATGAGTGAAAACATATAAATATATATATATATATATATATATTATAACAAAATCAAATAAGATACCAAGTGGAAAAAATTGTATAACCTACAATGTCAAAGAAGAAAGAAATTTGAGTTCAAAATACATAACAAATGTAGATGCAAACAGAGGCTTTGGACTAAAATATAGACCTGCTCGTTTTATGATTTCTAAATCTATCGCTGAATTAGGACAGCGATTTGGGCTAGCAATGCTTTATTGGTTCACTTTCCACGTGCAACTGGAATTTCCGACATAATAGGAGAAAAAACAACAACAGAAGTTTAAAAAAAGCAACAAGATTCGTATCTAATACTATCATATTCATAAAAATGCAAATACATATTGGCTAAGCAGTTACTAGCAGGTTGAATATATGATACATAGATTACTTAATAATTTTAGTAGATTAGCAGATTTTGTTCTTAGTTTTAATTAATATCCCCAATATTTTAAATTATTAAAAAACTGATTACAATAGTCAAAAAAAAAAAACTTTTTGAACTTTCTATTAAACATTAAGAATAATTTACTAATAATGAATATTTTTGATAAAATAGACTCTTTTGATTTTAAAATTATAAAAATGTCATTCTGGTTTAGTATATCCCACCCCTATCTTTATTTAGAAAAATTATCTTAAATTTTATAAAAAAAGCAATCAATGAATTAGTTACTGATAATGTATTAAAACCAGATAATTATAAAAAAATTCTGTAATAATTGCTTGGATTACAACTGTCCTCGTAAGTTCCTTTTTGAATGTAATTCTGTGTTGGGGCATTTTGAGCTTATTAATTTCATTAATATATCGTATGCTTAGTTTAATTACAAAAAAACTATCTATGTGGTACCACTACTTTTAGCTTCTATGTGTTAACACTTCAATTTTAATAAGTCATTTAGCACACATTTTCTGACTAAGATGCTTGCACTTCATATGTCTTTATGGTTATCACTTTTTCTTACAAGTTTTTTCTAGTTTTTATCCTTGTTCTTCCTATAAAACTTTTTTTATTAATATTTATCTCCATGAGAGAAACCTTACTATTCATACTTTCATTTTATTTCTGTCTGATGTTTCATCCACGTGTGATAGATATAGACCTGATTTTTCAACATGGCTCTGTTTTTCTATTATTTTGAAAAGTTCTGCTGTACGGGGAAGGTGGTACCATAATTCATTACTTAACCCTTATTTCACTGTCCTTATTCAGTGACCGCGTTAGAAATCATAATAGACCTCCATTTAAGTCCAAAAACTCTTTTGGTTTCTTCAATTGTAATACCTCTGTTTCGTGTTTTGTCTGTTTTTATGTTGTTTTAGTACAAAATTCTTTTACACCACTTAATTCTTTTTTACGATTCTTAGAATTCAATTTCATTCTTTTTTGGCGTAGGTTGTACAACTTTGTCACTTATTATTTTATTATAATATATTTATATATTCCATGAATATATACAAACAGCTATAAAACCTAAGTATAACTAGTCAAAATAGGAAATATTAAGCACAGTAGTACAATAACAAAAACCTGGCCTTAGGAAACAAGATTGCAGGTTTCAACAAGTTTTAGGGCTAGCCAACCTTCACCTGTACTTCACCTATACACTCATCTAAAAGGAAATTAAAGAATAATATTATGAGAAATTTAAATATTTCAAATAAAATACACTATAACATTAAAACATGAAGATAAATTTATAGCCTGTATAATAATTATTAGTATATATTTAACATCAATGCAAAAATGTAGATATTAAGACTTACTTCGTCAGTATAGCAACATGTTATGTTTCCCACCTAATACAACATACAACAAGAGTAATAGCAGTAGCGCATAAAAGTAAAGTTAGTTTTCTGATGGAATAATATAATGTATATATATATATGTGTATATATATATGTGTGTGTGTGTGTGTGCACTTTTAAAAACCATAAATATTAATATAAAATTTATAAGAAATAAAGGATTATATGAATATTTAAAAAAATATAATATTATTAATTTATTAAACATGTGGTGTCCTCCATTGAATAATTGTATAATTAATTGAAAATATACTAATATTAAAACATATTGTCAATAATAATTATTAATACATATTGTAATTTTACTGAGGACTATTAGAAAAAATATAAACGTAAAGAAGGTTAGCAGGATATCCATGTTCATTACATAGATTAATAAAGTTATTAAAATTTAAATATATATTAGATTTATCGCTAACTAATATATTATAACGATAAATATAGCTTAAAATAATATTTCTATATATAGATATGGATAAATTTGAATTCCAGTAAGGCACTTTAAGAATTTTAAAATTAGAGACATCTCTTTTACTATAAATATTACTATGTACTTTATAATCCTTGATGTACAATGATACATCTAAGTAATTAGTTTTAATTGGATTATGATTAATTTTAACTAATAATCCAGATAAAAATTAATATTGGAATTTAAATTATTATTTTTACCAAAAATAATTAAATCATCTGTATATCTAAAAATGTAATAATCTATAATAATATATTCATAATATATTCATAATATATTCATAATAATAATATATTCATAAGAGTGTAAATCTAAGTTAGCCAAACTATTGCTAGCTGGGCTTGCTTGAGGCAAGCGTTCAGTTTGTTTATATAATGAACCATTAAAATTAATGCAATTTTCTTTTAAGACTAAATCTATGAGAGTTTTAAATTTGTTAAAATTAATATTAAGATTATAATTACTGTCATTTTCTAAAATTTTTTTAATAGTACTATTGATATGAATGGAATTGAAAAGATCTTCAAAGTCATAACTATAAACTGAACAAATATTTTTATTTTTTAAAAAAATCTATAATATCTTTACTATTTTTATCTATAGCTTTATTATATTGCTTATTAATAAAGCTTTGTATAATATTAAGAAGTAATTTGCCTGCAGTAGTAATATTTGTTTTAAAACCATTTGTCACAGTTTTAAATATGTATATTCCTATACATAAATATGTATATTATATGCGTGTATGGATGTATATATACAGTTTTTAATCAATTTTGGAAGAAAATGGGTTATATTTCCTTACGAAGACAACAGTTCTTGCATTCGCGGGAAATTACTATACGTAATCTTTAAATGAAAATTTATCTTTTTTGATGGGAAACTGAATCCCACAACAAAATTTTCATATTCCTTAAAGATTCAAAATGAACAGAATGCTGAGAAAAATAAATAACTCCTTAATTTGATTACACACTTAACTGTTTTATTTCCAATACCAGTTTTGACAGCTTAAAATCAGCCAATGTTTCAAACTCCTTTAAAATCAAGTAACAAGGTTTTGAAAGTGTTAAAATCAGTTTAAAAAGTTTGGAAACTAAAGAGTGTGCACTTAAAGAATAAATTATTATCGTGCTATGATTTTCTGTCAATAATAACTAGACTAAATCAAGAAGAAAACATATTTGGTCCATGATTGCAAGTAAAAAAGGAGCTCTATCATCTACTCTGCATTCAGATGACTATTTCGTTTTTTCATACCTGTGAAAATATTCTCTTAAATTTGAAGAGTACATTGAGATGGTAGTTCTCGTTTGTAGGTTATAATATCAGAAAATGTTTTGACAGTTTGATTTTTTTTTTTTTTAAGTTTTAGGTAACCGCTGCATTTCCTAAATGATACAAAAGGAACTTAATATCTGATCCATGCCAATGTAAACCATCAATTATGAAAACATATTGCATTTAGATCCAGAATATATTTAAACAATTAAAAATAATATATAACTTATGAAAATCGATTAAAATAATATTAAACCATATAATGACATCGCAGTATTTCTAAAATAGTAAGTCATAGAACTTATATAATCTATTTGAATTTATGACACATAAAGAAAACAAAGTATAGGTATAGTATATCCCACTATAGATATAAAATAGTAAGCCATCCAATACTTATTAAAAATGATCCCAATACAATTAATTGTGAAAAAACATAATGCGATAAAAAACCAATGTATGTCATTTACTTCAAACCTATAGTAGATTTGTCAATTATTATATTATAGAAACAGAGCATAATTAATGTTTATAAAACAAAAAAATTAACATAACATTATGTTATAGAACATAATTATAGTTACAAGTGTTTCAAAAGTTTTTTTTTAAGAAGAATTTGTTAGAGGACTCATAACTACTTCATCATGTTGTCCGAAGAATTTGTTAGAGGATTTATAACTACTTCATCATGTTTGTGCACCTTCTAATTCAGCAAATTTAACTGTTGAATTTCTTCATCATAAACACATAAAACTAATAATGCATTCAGCCCATGCTCATATTTTATGCTACGCAGGACTTTTGCTATATTTCAATCTAAGATAAACTGAAGTGAACGTCGTTTTCATTCCAAAGATTAGATTGACGAGGCTTTAAAAGAATATTTCTCATCAATTCAAGAAATGAAAGGCTTGAAGCATTATTCTCTATAAAATTAATCCACAAAAGTTTTTGAAGCTGGAGGGAACTACTTTGAACACTTAGAAATTAGTTTATATTTTTATCTCATGAAATTTTAAAATTCATGGAATTCTATGTCGTAAGACTTCCAAATTAAATGTCCCATGCTAATCCCTTTGAAAATTCAGTGAATGATTAATATCATTATGATCGTAAAAAGGATTAGCATAATATTATTTATATATATATGTTTTTCCTTTATGCGTATACAGCAGAGTTAAAAATTTGGAAAACATTTTACTTGAAATAATCAAAAATGCTTGGAACTGATAATAGGATTAGTATTTAATAAGGTTGCATTTGATTATTAATGATTCCCAAGAGATAAATACAGCACATATGATGAAAACGAACACACTTTATTTGGACAATTCCCATTATCCAATTACACAAAAAATCAGATTCTTTAAAGAGAAAAAAATATTTTTTAATGAAAAAAGTAATTAGTCGCTTATATATTAAGACTTAACCTATTAATATCAAACTTATCATTTAAGGTATTAACAGTGGAACTTGTTTCACCTAGTTACAAGAAGAATCATGTCCATTTTTTCCTGAAGCATCTGTATTTGGTAATTTAAACTGACTTGAATCAAAATATAAGTGATATAAAATAATTATGTATGTTCAGTAAATTTATATATATATATATATATATATATATATATATATATATATAAGTGCACTGAATAAACTCAAATATATTAATTCAATTATTTTGCTGGACTTAATAAGAATGTATTAATATCGTTACTTTTCGTAAATGGGGATGCTTCTTAAACTTATTTTTTAAAAATATTTTAAATTTGTGTATCAGTTCATTATATCATTATTTAATATGAACTTCGGGATTTTCAATTTTTTTTTATTATGTAATCTAAATGAAACAATTGATTGACTTACAAACTTATACGTATCTTTAATGTCCTGTAAAAAAATTAGAAATAACTTTAGGAGGGGAGGGCTACTTCATAACTTTAATTATGAGAAATTTCAATTAATGCAGTTCAGTATAAAATAGAACTGAAAATTTGCTAATAAATTTTTTGTGCTACCCCCTCCCCACTCAGATGTTTACTATCTAAAGTATCGGTCAGGCACAAACATAAATAATTTTAGAAATCTAACAAGAATTTGTGATATTTGAAACAATAAACTCAGAAACAAGGCAAACCGTCTTAAACGAACAAACAAAAATAACGAAGCATATATTTTAGGTATAAGTCGTAAACAAAAATGTAAAAATTGGCTTTCTTTGATTGTAATTTAGTTTTTATTTGCAATGTATGTGTCGTTAAAGTTCATAGTAGCATCTGTAATTTCCTGAAGGAAAAGGAACGAAAAGGAAAAGAAGGGATAGACATTATTGAGGGTAATATACATAATATTTGTGTGTGAGCTTGAACTTTCGTCTCGGTACTTTAAGTATACTGAAAATATTTCATAAATTTATTTTTTTCTTTTTAGATATACAGATTTGTTACTGAAAAAGAGGTTTTATATTTCTTAATAGATGATAATTCATAACCTTATACTCGTAATTTTTTTAGCATCAAAATTTTTAAAAAAATGAGGTTGCCGCTAAATTATCCTCAATTTCATTAAAATTATTCTAAACACACATTTAAATTAAATAAAAATATAAAAGAAACATCCACATTAAAACGGATATAAAAGGAGTGATATGTTACATTAAAATCATAAAAATGTAATTAAATAGAATGCTGTTGTACATCAAGTGACCAATCACATTTCGAAACATTCAAGCCAGTAAATACATCACTCACTAATGCTCCATATAATGTTATTTGAAATTCGGAATTGCATTTTAAAAAGTAGAAGGAAATAAATAAATGTATAATCCAAAACGAATTTAATACCAACATCACATATATCTTATGTAATATAAAACTAGAACTAACAATCAAATGAATATAATAAGAAAAAAAGGCGAGGTACAAGTTAATCCATTTAACAATTAAAGTATTTTAAAAGAGTTTTAAAAATAATTAAAGGTTATTAAAAAGTATAAATGAATAAAAGATTATTTAATAGAGTCAATAGAAATAAAAATAATAGGAATAGATAATAATTTGTTAAATAGTATCTTCAGCATTATTGATTGGGAGGGTAGAGTAACTGCTTTGTCGCTGGTCTTATACGCTCAAGATTGGGGGTTCGAACCTGACGAGGTAAGTGGATTTTCATGATGCAAAAAATTGACAGCGTCTATATCGAATGAAAATGCAGCATGTTTCAGATTCCAAGAGTGCTTATTTGGCTTGAGTGCTCTAGGTAAAATTAAATTCCAAAAACAATTCCGCGCATTATCAGAGCTCAGGTGCTACCCTCTGGAGATCAAAATTACATTGAGACAATTGGAATATACCCATACGGTGCTTCAAGGGGGGAAAAATAGAACTCGGGTAATATACTGGTCTGAAATGGCTAAAATGCAAATTCTCAGTCCTATTTGAAATAAAAAAAAGATTGTATCAATAACATAACTTTTTCTGTGATTGCAAAATATAAGTATAATTGGTTTTAAATATATAAGTGTTAAGAAATAAATTTTTCTTATAAAAGAAGCTTCATCTACTTGAAACAATTTTTCGATGATGCTGATTAGCCTGAAACAAAATCTGGGCAGTTTTCAACAAACACAAGGAATAAAGCATCTAATTATAAGCATATTAATCTTTTTTTTAAAAATTGATAAATAAGTAACAAATGTTAACAATCTTAACAACAAGATATAAAAATTTATCTGTGATTTCAGAATAAATATCACTGCACCAAAATCTATTTAAATTGTTAGAAATGTATGATTTTCTAAAAAAATACTTATAAAACTATGTGTTTCACAATAAATATAATATGCATCTATTACACATAAATAAAAATTTCATAATTTTTTAAAATACATTTATTTTATCTGTAAATTCTTTGATATTCGAAAAATTTAGTATTTAAGTTTTAAGTTAAAATATTTTATACTTTTCACTCATAATTTCAGCTGTCATTAAAAGTTAATTAAATGAATGGCAGAAATTAATAAGTTGCTAACAGAAATTCAAGATTTAATATGTAGATCATACACACTATTTTTGTAATCGTAAGATTAATAATTTGAAATTTTCACGCGTTAATTATATACACAATATTTACAAATATTTACATCTATCGTAGATCTCCAAACAAATTAAACGTTCATTATCTGTTTTAGCACAATCAAGGGAGCCTTTATACCTATACTTAAAACAAGAGCAAGTCTTCGTGTCAAACTAAATCAAAATCAGACACAATTTCCCATACGCCCTTAAATCAATGCTAGCATTTCACAGTCTCATTCATTTCTGTTATTTAAAAAGAAATTATTTCCAGCATAATATTAGCTTGATTTAATAAGCATACTTTTTAAATCTTGGCTAAATATAAACAGCTACCCATTATTTAAAAATAGCAGATATCGTATTTGACACATTGAAGAATTTCTTTATGCATATAACAATTTTTGAGTTTCAGTCAATAGCATGTTTAACAAGTATCTTTAATATAAAATATGAGTTCTGCTATAAAATGTCGGCTGCAACCTATATTTTACCTATATATATTATATGCAACCTTTGAATAGAATATAATAGAAAAAAACTGCCAAACCGCAAGAGAAAACTATTTTTAAAGGAAATTTAACAACGTTTCAATTTACTCAATAGTTCGTGCTCATGAATTCGTTTTGCGAGAGATAATATAAAGTACATGCATTCCATAATATTTTGTGGTTTTATTCTTTAGTCAAACTAAAACAGCTCATTTTAAGCAGAGTATCTCTTTGCCATGATGGCTAAGTAGAATGTAAACAAACAAGCTTGAATGCGAGAACGTTGCCATTCTTCTATTAACAAGTACTTTATTTCTATTCCATGCGAGCTCAATTCATAAGGACTTCTATGAACACTGCTAAAATCTCTCCAGTATTAACTCAAAATAAAAGTAAAGTAATTCTTTTCATGGAAAATATTGAAAAGGTTATTCAGTTTTAGTGCTGCACAAACATTTCTATTAAAATTTCGAAAGACATTTGATTCCTATATACCGAGCAATGTCGAAACAAACGAAACATTACAAAACATAACGATAAATTATTTAGTAATGTGGAAGAAATTGTTTATAAGGAGAAAATACTTAGTGTACTAATAATGGTTTTTCCATAATTTAAAAATCGCCAGTTAAAAGTATTATATCTGCAGTGGTGAAACATATTTTTTCAAAAAAATATTTTTTATTTAATTTTAAAATTTCAGGTATACAAGGAAAAGTAGATAGAAATAACTTTTCTATCTACTTTGCCTTACGGTTTGAGAATGAAAGTTTGCTAACAAGAGTGTTCTTGCAACGATAATTAGATATAAACTTAAAACTTGACAAAACTTGGTATAACTTCCGCCCTAACTTATTAAATTTTATAAATACATATTTAGAAATAATGATGATAAATTAATTGCTTTTGGATTATATTTCAGCTCACTTGAAAAGTAGTTTTCATGCTTTAAACTTATGTATATAATCAATAACCATTAATTATAAGGCTTTAAATTTACGCAGACTTTGGGGTTCTAAATATCATTTTCCTAAATTAGAAAAAAAAAATATTTGATATTTGAAATTTGTGCTGCAACGTCATACGTTTAGTATTTATTTTCTTTTAAATATACATCAGATACAGTTATGTATAAAAAACCAATTTCTATCCACGTTACAGAAAAGATACATTAAAAAAATATTTAAAGAATAAATACCCACCATAGCTTGTAAATCTATTGCATTAATCTAAATATCTATAAAATTAATGAATTGAAATTTCAACTAAAATGTTTTCTAAATTTCCTGTATATACATGGTATAACAGAGTAATAGATGTATTTTTTATATTAATTTTTACCCTATAGTACTTGTGTTATTCTTTTTTTAATATTAATTAAGTCAGAAAAAATTTAATTGAAAAACATCACTAAAAAATATTAATACCTAGCCAAGCAAAAATTTGACTTCTACCAAATGTATTATATTTTCTTTATATTTGGGGGGTGGGACTGATAATGGATTTCAAATGAGAACTTAGGAACTATTAATCACATAGTTAGTAATCTTAATTCATTAAGGTGAAAACAACAGGTATTTTAATTATCTCGAGGATTAAGATTCAATGGTAGTTTTAACTCAAGGATAGAACTCCACAAATGTGGACTTTATTCTGAAATCCATTTGTCATCAGGCAAAGAATTCCCTTTTGCTGTAACAGTGAATAACTGTATACAGAGGCCTTCAAAGTTGTTGTTTCAAATGAGCGTATATGTTCTTAATCTCTTATTTATCTGTACCAGTTTTGTTTTAATACTGAACCCTTTAAGATTCCGTATTAATTGGATGACTTCAGTCCGACTTTCCAGTAATGAAATCTTTAGATTGTAATTAATTATTTGACTTGAATGTAACCAAACTCTTTAACCTGTTAGAAATCCTTGCCAAAGATAAGACAGTTTTAAGCATGACCGTTTCCAGCAGAACAATTCTTTCTCACACCAACTGCAAGCCAATAAATCTTAATTTTAAATAATCCACCTTGTTAATTTCCTTGGCAGAGGCACGGTACCACCAACGAAATTGACAATTTAGAAAAGACGACCACATTCACGTTTCCATTAAAAGTACTATTTTAACAGTTAAACAAGCAAACCTTCCATTATAAATACCATTTTTGAATTTCATATTGTATTAATCTTTAAAACAGTCACGGTGGCTATTTCAAGAAGATGGGGAAAACCCCACTTAAAATTTATTTTTGAACAGCGGGATATAAATCTTAGTCCTTATAATTAAATTGAAAATGAATATAGTTTTGGACCACTTTTAACATACTATGTTCTTTAAGAAAAACTCTTTAATTAATATTTTTCATTAATATTTATGTATTTTACACTTGCTGAACTTAATTGTTCTTCACGGCTAAAGTAGTTTAAATCTCACTTCTTAGCAGCTTCAAACAGAGCGCACAGCATATTTTCTTTTCATGACACGTTAGTATTCAACGATATTAAAATATTTTGAACAAAACCGTAAGACATTTAAGTTTATATCTGAGGACAAAACTTAATAAGAAAAATGAAAATTCATGTCTTTGAGAAATTTAAATAGAATAAGAAGGACTTTAAGATTAATTTCTAACAAGAATTTCAACAATGTTAAGGATTCCATTGTTAGTTAATACAACGTAGTGAAATGCATTTATGTTTAAACATATTCTTATCAAATGTGATGGAACTCATTTTAAAATCAAGAATGAACTGACAACTCTGAGGGAATCTTTTCTTTTTAAATTTTTTTACTTGGAATAATTTTATAATAATCTTAATGTATTCTACCTTTCAGCTCTATTCCTTAAGGATTAGACATCTTCGGATATCTCTTTGGATACTTTTATATTAAAATTAAAAATTTATTGCGAATTTACATATATTACTATTTCAGTTATGTTTACATAAGTATATACATTATATTCTTCACTTTTTTTATCTTTATTTAATATGTAACATTTACAAAAAAAAACAAAAAAAATGAATAGATTAAGGAAAAAAATAAATATTGCCA
>BMAV01027721.1:24526-51281 GCA_019973955.1 Trichonephila inaurata madagascariensis
AAATTGTCAATGTGGTACAGAAGCTGTGGCATTAACCAAAATATAAGGTATAAAAAACGCTGACTCTCCTGATGGTTTGCTCGTGAAAAAAGAAGAGCCTGAATACTTTTTCTGTGGAGACAGCGCAATACCCATTTAATTTAGAGGAATCTCGCACGTGTTGCACTGTATATTTGGATTTTCTTCACCCCCACAGTATGCTTGTTTACCTTCCCACTGACGTATAACGTTGCTTCATCAGTGAAAACCAAGTGATCTGCAAAATCTTCATTTTTGAAACATATCTGCATATATGTTTACTTAGTCACTTAGACTTTGCAACTCATGCCCTTTGTATGGAATTATTTTCACCTTCTTTCTCAAAATTCTCCAAACAGTAAGCTGAGAAATCTGCACTTCAAGACTCATCCTCCGCTTGAGTTTCCAGGACTACGTAGAATGGTTGTCCATACTCCAGCATTTCTCAAACTGGGGGTGTTCCCTCTTAGGGGGGGCGTGATAATTCTATCAGAGGGGTGCGAACATATCAAAAAACCGAAAATAAAAACTTTATTTTTTAAAAAAATATTAATTTAATGAAAGGAAGCAAATGAAAAAAAATATATTTTTACACAATAAATATAATATATATTTATACTGATATATTATACTTATAAAAAATATAACAGTACTGTACAAAATATTTTATCATAAATTCATTAATACTAAATTAATGGGCTAAATTAATATAAGTTCTTTTAACCATGGGTTTATTATATACCAATATATATATACAAAATTTAATACTTATCGTGATGATTTGTACGTTATTGTAGCTTTAGCATTCAAATATATTATTACTGAATTAAATACATTGTTATTGTATGTAAGGGGTTGCGATGAAAATGATGATTGAAAATTGTGTCACAAACTTTGAAAGTTTGATAAGCACTGCCATATTCTATGGGAGACTTCTTACGATTCAGTCGACCGTCTAGAACATTTACTTTGCACAAACAGTCAAGAGATTTAAAGTTTTCAAATCCCTGATAGATAATTTCTAATTGAAGGTTTTTTTTTTGTTTTTTTTTTCTAAATCGTGATCAAAAATACTATTGCAAAGCAGTTGGGGATTCCACTTTGATAAATTCAAGAACACAAAAAGGCTTCTCCACTGGACACCGTCATTCCCACTGACTATTGATATTGCACTCGTCCTGGTGCATAATTCACTTCCGGTTGGCGCGAGACACGAACTTTAAGACATCTACCTTACAATTCGGTGAAAAAGAGCATGCCAATGACTGTTATGTTTTACAACACCTGCAAAGTATATTCTTCTTTGAAACACCTTGTATATAAACACATAAATACAATTTTGTTTCTAATAATGCACCTGAGTACTATGCACTCTTAGTGTTTTTAAATAAGAATGCTAATCATGTAGCTTTTTTCATAAAAAATCAAAAATATTTGAAATTTTGTTTTCTATTTTTATGAGTTAACAAAAAAAAAAAGAAAATCTATTAAGTTTGATAAAAAAAAAATGCTTAGTTAAGTAAACTGAAAAAAAAAATACATACTTCAATTGAAAATATTTCAAAACATATAGTTTTTTTAAGGAAAAAAAAGCATTAAATTTAAACACGAATTAAATTATTGTTGATAATTGCAAAGAAAGTATAGTTTATTTAGGTGGATCTGAATTTTTTCTGCGATTTTTTACCGTTTCCATAAATTTACAGAATGTGAAGGTATTAAAGAAAGTACAAAATAAAATCATGAAAACCTCTAAATAATTTTAAATTATTTATTATTGTCAAAAATTGCCCTTTCAAATAATATTTGCATTGAAAACTATTCTGAAAGAATCTTATCTGTGTGGAAGAAGGGGAAGAATAATCAATATGAAATGTGCTTATTTTCAAAATAAAAAACATATTTTTTGTGTGTAATAATTGAGTAACATATACGTAAGTTTTTATACACTTATTTCCTTTTATAAATTGCAGAACATAATTAAATTTCTATTTCAAAATTTTTTGAGCCTTTGAATTTTTTTTAAGGATTAAATCAAGAAATTAATAAAAATGACTTTTTTTTGTTCTAAGTATTACATTATAAAAATGATATCAAAATAATACAGAAAAATAAAATCCAACACAAAGCATTTGATACATTAATAAATACTGGAGAGTGATATCAAAATGAAAACTTGAAACTATAAAAGATATGTATAAAAGACTTTTCAGATATAATAATGTAATTGTAGGGACTTTTTCTCATACTTGTAGATTTTCGTAAATGTCATTTCAAACAATCAAATAATTTGTATAAGGAAAAAGTCTTCAGCGTTGTTTTCATAAGTTTTTTATTAATTTTTTACTTTATGTAAAAACAATGAGTTCATTCAACTCAAGAAAAACTGTAAATTCGTAAAGATGGGAATCAATTCATGTCATAATTCATAATGAAGAATTATTTTTACGTCAGAATTGCGATGTAGAATAGAATTAATGATATTTTTTTCAAATTTCACAGCACACATAATTTATAATACATACTAATTATTCGAAACAGAAATAAATAGAATTTATATCTGAACGTGTCTCCACTGCATATTTAATCTAAGTAAACTCTATAATATCATTATATTTTAATATAAAATTCAATTAAAAAATGATCACCCAAAATATTTTCCATATTTTACATTATTTCTGAGGAAAATTACTGTGCCACTCAAATATATTCAAAAGAAGAGTATTCCTTTACGTTACCATATATATTCAATGGGAAACTTAATGCATAATGGATTTAGGTTGACTTGAGCCGATAGCTATAATTAACATCAAGGTGCAATATAGATATATTTAACCGTTTCAATTCATTACGCTTTTCTATTTAGCAGCGTTATCAAATCCACCTCCGGATATTTGATTAATTATGCATTAATCATAACATGTAGGAAGATTCTATATATAGCTGTTTTAAATGAAGCAATGAATTCAAAATCACGTCTGGAATAAATAGATATATTTAATGATTTATAAAACAAATGAAAAATAATGAGTTACTTGTTAAAGTATTTGAGTTTAAATTTAAAAAATTAGCAATAAAATAGACAATTGAATTAACCTTTTGCTTCCAATTTCGGATATTACTGCGATATTAGTATCATACTAATATTAAAAAAAATTACAAAATTTTTAAGACTTGCATAAATATATCCTTCGAAATTAATTTCACAAATAGTTATCACTAAAATAATATTTATTGAAATATATTTCCTTTATGTACTAAAAGTACTAGTAATTTTGTTAAACATTGATATTTAATCACTTGTTATACAATTTTAGGTTTCGTTGTATTGTATAGTGAACAAGTATAATGGATGTTTCATTTCTTAATAGAGATTCTTTTTCAAAAGTGTAAGAACTTTTGAGTTTAAAGCTAATGCTTGATTATGCAAGACGTGAACAAAAATAATCTATTAAAAGTATTCATTGTGTATACAAATTCTAAATAAATAAGGGAAAAAAAATGGTGCTACATATCACTTCCAAGTTTCAAGTTTGAGATAGTTTGCAAATTTTGTGTATATTTTTACAAAAAAGTATTCAGCCAAAAGTACTGATTATGCCACAGAAAAATTATACAAGTACTAAAAGTTGAATACCTATGTTTATACGTGGATATTTCTAAAGCTGTGACTTAAAAAGAGATTTAAGCGATAGAAGGATTACCTGCGATCTGTGTACTCCTATCTCTCCATGATATTCATCGTGGTTCTCTGTTTCTTGCAAGAGCTGAGAAGACTTTTTAAGGTCACAGTTAAAATGTGTTACTATATACGGATATGTAGACTATGGAATGGGATGAAGAATTATTGATAAGTTGAAGGTAAGCCTATCAAAGCAATGCGTTTGTATTCGCGGTATTTAAATAGCTTAAAGTAGTATCGAGTGCTGTCTACAATAAGTGGAAACTGTCTCAAGGCATTGGATCCATATTGAGAAGACCTGGACGAAAGAGGCTAAAATCCACGATGAAGGGGGCTTGTTGTTTGGCGTATTCAGTGGGGTGACACATGGCTGTCATAGCTCTCGCTTAAGTTGCATGCTGCTACTGGTACCTGAGTTCTGATATCTGCAGTTGTCTAAAGAATTCACGAGAAGGCTGTATGTTAGAATACCCGTATCAATTGTCTGCATCGAATTCCTAGCAGCAAATAAGACAACGCATTTAGCATGGTGCAGACTTTTTACGCCTTGGACCAAGCTTTAGTGGGACATTGTGCTATTTAGAAGTTAATCCAGATGTAGTGTGGACATTGATTTTAGGAGTTTATGTACCTAGAGTGGACTTGAAATACTTAACCCTATCTCTCTCAATGGTATAATGATCATTACGGTGGTGGAAGCGGAATGATATGGATTGATTATATCGGGTGACCTTCATACACCAACATGTGTTCCCCAATGACTACCAGACTACCATAGACTACTATGAAGTATAGGAAGCAGATTTTAGAGTCACATATTCCTCATTTCAAAGATTTCCAATTAATGGACGATAGCCCTACTCTACATCACTGGTCAGTGATAATCTAGAAATAAAGATGTTCGCCGCATGGATTGACCAACCAGAATTCCAGACATGTCTATAAAGTATATCTGTAACATTTTTGCAGAGTAATTGCATTTCGTCTTTAATTTCCGAAAACATACCAGGGCTAAAATTAAATGACAGGAATTTTTAGACTTTCTTCTGTCCATTACCTTGAAAGACGGGTCTGTTCAGGAAAGGAGACAGTATTTCATATTATACTCATTTTTAGTTTCTCATGAAAACATGGGTATTCCTGCCCTTTACTTATATCAACACCATAGTAAAACGGCTTTTTAAATGTAATCTTCGGCATAAATGTATACACATGGAAACTTAGTAAAAATGTGTTTATTAGATTTCAGAATTTAAGCATAATATGCAAAATTCTTGGAATTTTAAAACGAATATATATATATATTATATATATCTGTGGGTGTGGATGTGTAATTACTTTAATTGTACTAAATTTCTATAATATTAACTTAATGTTAATCTATACGTAACAAAACAATAAAGTAGCACATACCAAAGTAGAAATCCACTGTAATATACAAACAAACTCTTAGAGGTTTCAGAATATTACTACAGGATTAAACATAGTTTTAATGCACCGGCATTCCCTTTTGTTTGTTTGTATTACAGAGTGAATATAACAATAGCAATAAATATACGGTTTCAAAAACTTAATCCTAAATTTTATTTCTAAAGCAGCACATAATGCTTTAGTATAAAATGTAACCTATTTATTTGGATATATCTAATAAATTTAAAAATAAGAAAATTATTTGTAAAGTTTAATGGCTAACAACCAAAAGCAGCAAAAATTAGTATACGAACTGCCCTGTAATTATTCTAAATCATGAAGACCTCTGAATAGCATGTAAATATATATTTGCTTTTAAATGCATTTCAAGATAATCAACATTATATTTCACCTAGAAAATGTGAAAACAAGTTTTAAATTTTGAAACAAAAAAGATAATATTCGAATTCGAGACAACTACAAATAGTTTAGTGTATAATGCCATCTATGTATAAGTAAAATAATTATTAAATGATGTATATAAGCTGAAATAATGGGTTATTAGCAAATGTATCGTATACATCAAAAGGAGAAAAATACTGACTATTAATTCTTAGAATATAAGTCCTATTAAAAGAAAAATTGAATGAGTCCAATTGCAAAACATATGTTTTTCTAAAGCTGTCCGTGTAGAGGAAAATTACCCTGGATTGTGCTTCTTTTATTGGATTATAACCTTCTACTTTAAACAGAAAATTTATACGTAATAGTACGTGATCAATGCACTATTACACAAACATGAGATATTGAACATTTAAACCTAAAATATATACAATTTTTCGAGAATTTTGTTAATATGTAAATATAATTAATTTTACAGGATATTATATAAATGAAAACAACGAATAGTAACGCATAGCTGTCAAATAAAAAGAGAAGTCAAAGTTTCAAAAACATAATTACATTTTCTAAAAGTAAAACTAAAACATGGATTGACGTAATAAAGGTGGATGAATAGGAATTTGAAAATGAAATAAGAATATGAACAGGTTCAATCAATATTAAGGACCCATCTGTGAAAAAAAAACAATATGTACGTATTTCTTTTAATTATCGAGTTTTTCTCTATAACCCGTGAATCAATTATTTTTTTTCAATACAATCAATTAAGAATATTTTTATAAACTACGGTGTTAATATTGCTATCCCAAAATGTGGCTTTGATTAGGTTAAAATATAAGTCATATCTTTTACCATGAGTATAAAATTTTCGAAAAAATAATACCAGTGTGTAACTGAAAACAGAAAAATTCAAAAATGTTTGTGCTACAAGTACTTTTTTAAATTAAAATAAACAGAGTATAAAAAAAAATAAAAATTATGGTAATATTCTAACTTATCACTGAAAATGTTGTCTCATATATTAAAGATTAATACATTACTTTTTTTTATATTCAAGACATGTGTTTTAGTAATGACTACATTTCTATAATATTTCTTTCTTTTCCCTATGGTCCAGTGTACAAGCAAATTACAGGTGAAGGCTGATTAGTCGCAAAATTTTGTTTAAACCTGCAATCATTGTTCCTAAGGATAAGAATTTCCTATTGTACCACTGTGGCTAGTATTTCTTATTGTCTTGTGACTGGTTATACTTATGTTTATTACCATTTGTACACATTATTATAGATTATATGTACATATATATAGCATGACTTGTTCATTTAAGTTACACGTTTGAGATTGACAAGATCAATGAAAAGTGCAGGTGTTTATCATTTAATATATATATATATATACCAATTTTATACTTTAGTTATTTTTTCAACAATTTCTTTTACAATGATATAGCAAACACATTCTACATTTCAATTTGAAAATTAGCATTTGTTTTAATTTATTATATATATTTTATCAATTGCATTTCATTTAAATAATTTATTTAAATTATATTATTTCATCTACTAGTTAAAAAAAGAGCTGGAACTATGTCAGGGATTGCATTATTTTTTGTGACTGGGTGTTCTTTAGACATTTTATATCTATCAATAATAAAAACGTTGAGCTCCATGTTTTCTGTCTTTCCTTTTAATATTTTAAGAGTATGAAAAGAAAACCTATTTCGCATTTCTGTTTGATGCCATACTTTTAAATCATGAAATGTATATACCTCTGAAATATTTATCTAGGACATCTGAGAATTAAAATATTAGGAAGTCTTGAAAAGTGGATCAAATATCAAAATCCGTGAAATATGTTCTTTTTTTAAAATATAATTCTATTTAATGGTGTTCCAAATGGTTTTTTTCCAAAGAATTATTTATGTAGTTTTATTTATTTTTTTTTTATTTAAGAACAATTCATTCCATTATAGAATTAGCTAAGAAGCTAAGAATGGGTAATATCCACAAATTATAAAATTATATACTTATTTTTTGAATTACAATTTAACAATGGTCACTTTACTTTAAGGTTAATCTTAGAATATTCTTAGAATTATTTTAGTCTTTCAATAAGTATTATTTAAAAATTGAAATATTTCTATTTCTATTTATTGAATTATTTATTCTCTTTCTTGCCCCCATTCAGTTCCATACTTTTGATTCCACTTTAAACTAGCAAATTACTAGTTTATATTTCTAATATTACTAATATTTTTTCACCTAATTTTAAGTAAACATTGTTCCTTATTATTATTTTTAGCATCTGCAGCTATTATTAACATTGATTTGTTGAGCTGTCAAATAACTGAGAATAAATTGTGGCGATACTGTTCTTCTAAAAATCTGTTGCGCAAGCTAATGTTACAGATATTTGTTAGGTAAAATAAACTCCATTTGATACCACAATAAAACATTAGAAATCCATAATTTTTATGTTTTATAAAATTACTTTATTCTGTGTAGGAGAGGGCTTAAATATTTAAAATGACTTTTTATGTGTTCTTATGTATTATTTCACGCTTATTTATTCAGATGTTTTACCCCCGAAATGAAATTAAAAAATAAATAACCGTGAAAATAACTTTTACTACCCAAGAATGACTGACGGAAAAGAGCATTGAAGAAGTATGTGAAATGGTAAGAAGAAAATATATTGAGACTAAATTTTTATAAGAATGTAATTCATGAAATAAATTTTCACTGCTTCAAATTTATAATGAAGTTAACCATAATTAAAAAACTAAACAACAAATAAAATTGGCAAAATTTAGCATAAGTCCCTAACAGTTCTTGAGCCTTTTTTACCAATGAATAATATTAAAAAATAATTGTTTTCCATCAGTTTAAAACTCCATACTATTTATTTTTTAATGCACATAATCAAGAGGCACCCACGGTATTAAACATACCTTATTCATTTATTAAGAGAAAATCCTTTTAAATTCGAAATTTGTACTTCTGCAATTTAAATATGAAAAACTTTTCCTAGTTTGTTGCCTCAAGTTGCTCTATTATTCAGTAGAATCAATAAACATGCTTAAAGTTCTAACTATACAATGAAAATTATTTTTTTTTTTTATATTTAATATTTTTTAGCAAATAAAGTACTCTGATCTTAGAAAAGAAGATATATTTCATTAAAGGAAAAAATAAAGTTTTCAATTAAAATGCTTTTGTGTGTGAGAAAGTGTGTACTGTTTTACTTAGAAATTAAAAACAAAAACTTTTTTTCAAAAATATGTATTACATTCTAAAGTAAGACAACCTGTATAACTTTAATTTATTAAAGTGATGTTACTTTAATATTAAGAAACGTTTGAGAGAAATGGCTATTTATTGAATATTTTTTAACAATAAAAACATCAGCTTCTTTAAAAACTATATTAGAAAATTTTTTTAAAGTATGACAGAGTCTTGAGTTCAATTAGTCTTTTATAAAAGTGCACAAAGTTGTTAAAATTTAGTATTCCTGATTAGTTTTAAATGGAATAGAATTGTGTGAGTTTCCCTTCTATAACATTTTTATCATGAATTATACACCAGAGAGTCTTAAACTTTTAATGTTTACGACTCAATATTCAAACATGGTTTTCTTAACGCCTCCCCAAATATAAAAATAATGTATTGAATGCAATAATGATGAACTTTGACACTAGAACTGCAATACGACCTTAAATATAAGCTGTGCAAATTATCAAAATAAGTGTTAAATTTTGTATATGTTACTTTTAAATCATTGGATAAGTACTATATTATTTTCATCTTTAATTTTTAAACCGGGTCTGATTGAAAAATAATTTTTGATTATATTAAATATTTATATTCTCAATCATCAATTTTTAAAAGTACAAATGTCATTAAAAAACTAGTCTTTTCTCTGTTGCTCTCTATCTTACATCCATCGCATATGGCATTATCGCCGACATCTGTGCAATCGTGCAACAGGCTGGGAAAAATATCAGACTTAGAGAGTCAATTTCTTATATTAAGCATTCAGTTGAAAAACCTTACTTTGCAAGAACAGTTGATGGGGGTCACTAGCAATTATTAAACTTGTTCTTAATTTAGTATTAATAAATTAATTATGAAATGCATTGAGGAGGTATGATACATTTATACTATAAAATCTGGGGTATAACACGAACGAAAAAAAAAAAAAAAAAGAAACGAGCGAAATTTAGAAATGCTCGATATGAAAATGAGAGCTTTAAAAGTAAATAATAATAATAATAATAATAATAATAATTAGACTTCTACATAGATTTAAGTATTGTTTATTTAACAGAAATGACATTTTGTATTCACTTAGAGTGTAGTAGTTCAAGATGTATAATATTTTTTTTTTCTTAAAGCTTGGAATAATAACCTGAATTAAGGGATTTAAGGTCATAAAAATATTTCATGTGCACATTTCAGGTTTATTCGTAAAAAGAAAGAGGGTGCACGTTTTTCGGTGAGTATAATTATACACTAAAAATTGCAGCTTGAAAATATAGGTGCGTGTTATTCGGTGGTACGCGTTATACGCCGGATTTTACAGTAAGTGTATTATATCAGTGTAACAGAAAATGTTCTTTCTTATTATGCCAAAAACAATTTTGTATTGCTTTTTTTAAAGTAAAATAATATTATTACCCTAAATTCTGGCATATATATGACATCGGCGTATATCGCGTACCCATATACGTTTAAGCTGCATTTTTTAACTTTTAATATATTCGCCATATAACACTCATCCCCTTTTTTACAAAGGGACTAGAAGTGTGAGTGTACAATGCCCGTATATGTTTTGGTCATTTATTCAAGTTATTATCCCAAGATTTTGAAAAAATAGTATTCTATTAGGATTAGAACGCTGTTTTTTCTAACTCCATGATGTGCGCCATTTCTTTTAAATATACAATATTCCGATATCTTTAGAAGTTTATATTTTCGTATGCTCGTCTGTCTTATTTTTATTTTGAAGCTATAATTTTTATGCCGGCATATAACGCGCACCCATAAATTTCAGACTCATTTTTTGTGTCAAAATTAAGCGTTATTCACAGGATTTTACGGTGTATTATTTTATGTTCTATATGCTCATGCTCCCCACGTAGGGTATCCCACTTCCCTAGGAGAGTACACTCCCACAGTTTGAGAATTGCTGATTTATATTTTCATTAATCTGGATCTCAGCGCCTATAAATCACGAAAAGAAAAAAAAAAACTATTGCAAAATAATAACTTTTTCATTCAGTTAACAACGATTCATAAAGTAACTACTGAAGCTATAATTTATATCACTTGTGCATATTAATGTGTCAGTAGTTTTTAATTAACAAGGTCTCTTCAAATAACTCCTGAGTGCACTTGAAAATACCTAAGGCATTAGCTTAAATTTCTATTTTAGATAAAATATTGAGGATAAGTAAATAGATAAAGTTTTAATATGAATAAATTGTGTTGCTAAATCTTCCAATGAATTAATATTTTTTTTCTTTACAAACACGGCTTGAGAAAATTTTTGCGAATCTATTACAATAAACATGTTAGCAATATTTGTACTTTTCAAATCTGTATAAGTCATTCCAATGTAATTCTTATCAGAAAAAAGATCTTGGGAGAGTGAAAAAGAATCAATTTTTTTAAAAAAAAAACCATCCAATTCTCTAAGGAAATAATAATTATTACTACTTAAGAAATAGCCACATTAAATTAAATGAAAAGAATGAATAATGATCTGTCATTAGCTTCTTTTCTTAATTATTTTCTTGGAAAAACTAATTATACAAAGAAAAAACCCAAGCATATGAAATACTATTTCTCAAGAAAAGCAAATTTATACACATAAAGGTACAGTTAATGGATTGGATCGTTATAATTAGCAGTTCAACGGTTTGAAACATATTTAAGAAGTTTCTCTTTAAATCATACTATTGAACATAATCCTGTGGGAAAGAGATTGTTTTACTCGTGATGTATCATGAAAAGAAAGGGATTATATATTACTGGTGAAAAATTTTATGACTTCCGTTGCAGTGATTTGACATGTGGTATATATTTCACTAATGAAAAATAATAATAAAATGCAATGAGAGAGAGATTTTCTACATTAAATCGTGGCATCTCACTGAAGAAATCTCGTCATATGCTTTATATATATTTCTGTATTTACTTTACTATAAAAAAAATCTCTATAATAATGTTTAAATAAATAAATAAAAAAAAGAACTATGCATTTTTGGTAAAGAAAACTGCAACATTAGCAACGGAAATAAACTAGAATTATTTTTCATAAGCACATTTTACAAATTTGATGATATTCAAATTAGAAAATATATTTTACAGATAGTTTTAATAAAATAACCCATTTTCAATAAACTTCTTGCCATCATCAAATACGCTTAAGGTTTAAATACCGTGCAACTAAAGGAACTTTCTTTTAGTTAAAATAATATACAGAATATAATATAGAACAGCACTTATAAAATATGTTTCTCTCAATTTCTTTATGCACACACACACATACACTCTATAACAACAACAAAAAAAAAACGATGCAACAAGAAGGAATTGCCTGATTGTAATGAAATTTTGAATACAAGCACTATTGTACAGAACATGCAAATGATTAAAATTTGATGTCCAATGAATGAATAACTTGGGCTGCAGTACATCGAACTGCGCATCCAGCAGTTGTCTATAAGAAGCTATTCTCAATCTGATGGTCAAAATTTCTGTTGCACAGCGATTTAGAATACCTTTCAACGACTGAAAAAACGTCTCACCATAAGACTAAAGTTTACTGCGATCAACTGTCAGAGTTTGAAAGAGGTCGTATCATTGGATTCAAAGAGGCAGGTTGGGAAAATTGGAGAATCGCTCGTCATATGGGTCGAAGACAGGCAGCCATTAGAAGATGCTGGCAATAATGAATGAAGAATGACAGATTTTAGCGTCATAATGGTAGCGATCGACCTAGAGCCAAAGCAGACCGGGAGGACAGATTGATTGTCAGATATGCTATCACAGCGCCTGATTCAGCGTTATTAACCATCAGAAGTGCAACTCGCTTACGAGTGTCCACCATGACTGTTCACAAACGGCTGACAAACCAAAATTTACGCTTATATCTACCACTACGCCACCTACCACTCATGCCTGCCGACTGTCGACCCAGATTACAGTAGAGCGTAGATAGATCCGGTTGTGGAAACATGATGATTGGAGACGTACAGTGTTTAGGGACAAAATTTCGCCTCCAACTGTGTCTTGACGATAATCGAAGACTTGTCTGAAGACTCCAATGATAGTGTGCCAATCCTGCTTTCACTATTACACTTCACACAGACCCTCAACCAGGAGTTATGGTCTGGTGTGTCATTTCGTTTGATAGCCAGACCCCTTTCGTCATCATTAGAGGTACACTCATAGCACAGTGGTACGTCGACCACATTCTGAGAACTGTTTTTCTTCTTTTCCTTCTGCAGTACCTTGACCTTACTTTTCAGCAAGATAATGCTAGAGCACATAAGGCACGTGTTGGTATTAACAGTCTTACAGCTTGTCAAACACTTCCTTGGCTAGCCAGATCCTCAGATCTCTCTCCAGTCATACATGTCTGGGATATGATGAGAAGGCGACTGCATCTAACATGGAATGTTGATTTGTTCTGACAATTGGAGCAAAATTAGCAAGAAATTCCGTAGGAGAACGTCAGGGAGCTTTATCACTCTGTGCCACGTCGTGTGGCAGCTTGCATCCAGGATAGAGGTGGGTGGACACCTTTTTGAGCTCGTTACTTTTTAACTATATAATTCTGAAATAAATCATTAAATTTTTGTCAATTTTTAATTATTTTGCATTATATTCATAATCTTTCTACCCACCATTTTTTGTCTCTATTGCACAACTTGTTCTTGGTGTGTAGCTTCTTTTGTAATAGATTGTATATATTATACGACGATTAAGATATCCTGGCTTCCCCCAACGGATTTCACTCTGCAAATGGCCATGTTAGCAATGGTTGCCGAAATAAATACACCAGTATTCAAGCTTTCAAATTGAAGGTTAGGAATTGCAAACAATGCCCGAATCGCTCCAATGGTATAATTTACAAATACCGTAAAATCCGGTGTATAAAGCGCACCAGTGTATAACGTGCACCTACACTTTGAAGTTGCATTTATTGATTTTAAGGTATATTCGCCATATACGCGCGCCCTCTTTATTACGAAGAAACCTGAATTAGTATATATCGATCTTATGTTTTGAAATTCATTCGAAATGTTATCCGCTATTTATGAAAAAAATAATATGCTTCTAGAGCTACTAATCTTATAGTACATAATGCATGTCTCTCTCTCTCATTACTTTTAAATAAACAGTATTTTGATACATACAGAAGTAATATATATATATATATATATATATATATATATATATATGTATATATACTCATTTATTTTTTTTATAAATCTTTGAAGCTAGCGTTCTTATACCCGGCGTATAACGCGCACCTTTAAGTGTTTCGATCTTATTTTTTGTGTTAAAAGGGCGCGTTATACCCCGGATTCTACGGTATTCAAAACCTACGGAATCTTTGATCAACCAGTTTCTATGTATGATACATTTTACCACCAACGTATCTTTAATTCTTCAGGATTACGCTTACAGCAATATTTAAGAGACCTGTCTTGAACTTCTCAAAATCTTTAATATCTTATGAAGTTTTGTCGTAGCCAATCACCCGGTCTTCAGCAGAATAGTGTCACAAAACGTTCAGAGGTTATAATAAGCCTTTTTATTAAATAACTAAGCCTGTATCACTAGCATAAAAATGTGGGATGCTATTTCTTACGACAACATGCTGTATCTAGTTATCCTTTATAAGCTTGCAACAGTTGATCAGTACGCAGATGACATTTTACAGCCGGCTATGTTGTCATTACGGACTCTCATTATGATATTATTTTCTAATACGATAATCTCAAAATCAGCATAATTTGTAGTTTTGATATCCTTTTCCATAAAGATCATCCGAGGTTTTGACAGCCGAAATGTATTAAATTGAATCAGAGGCATATTTGATCATAAAATTCGGTACCTCAAAATGTTGCTGATCATGATCAATTAGTGAATGCCTGAAATAATACTTCACAGAACAATATTAGATACATCTATTATTTCTTATATTTACATGCACATTGCCAACAGGATAACTATCTCGACAATTATATATTTTTAAACAGTTTCTAACTCTAAATGTGTCTTACGGCTTTGATATATTAATCATTTAATTATCTGTGAATGAAATTTGTGTGCGCATGTTTAATTTTTTAAAAAAAAAAAAAACACTTTATTTCTTTATGAGGCTTCGTTTTTCTCCTCAAAAGAGAGTGTAACAGAACATTCTGCACCTAATGTGTGCGTGTATATATATAATGTGTGTTTATTTGTTTTCACTTATCGTATGATTAATTCCATATTTCTAAGTATTTTGACATACTTCTTGTTTCAAATGAATACCTTGTATGTTCTTTCCTAATCTACATGTTCACTTTTCAAAAATTTACTAATATTCGACATGGATTATTGAGAATTGAGAGAATTTTTTTTTTTTTTCATGTCACATGCCTGTTCAATTTAAAAGAATGTTATTAAATATTTAAAATTAATATCTCTAGGAAAAATGGATAAGCACAACTTTTTAACAACTTTTTTTAAAACTTTTTATAAAGGTTGAATACTTTGCATTTATTTCAATAATATCCTTACATACGAAAATATTTCATATTAGAATGCGATATTTGTTGAGTGGTTCAAATAGTTAATTCCGCTTGAAGCTAGTTGTTTTGAAACTACTGAAAGTATGTTGTGAAATGTCATGGAATTTACTGCTTATTTAAAAAACTGGAATTTTCCAATTTCTGTAAGTTCTAGAGTGCATGTTTGGTTAGAAGCAAATAATCCGTATTATCTTCTTCATTCGTCAATTGTTGAAAATTGAGAGATGAATAGTAAAATATCTTCAGGCAACTCACGTACGATTAGTTAATTTAAAATGAAGAAACCCATTGACCCGAATCTACTGCTGTTATCATGGAAGTTTCGATAGAGTATTTTAATGATATATTTTCTGAAATATCAATATCTTTAATTTAAACAACTTTTGCTTAAGACAAAGCCTATTTTTGTTTTCGCAGAGACAAAATCCATTACACGACCATACTCAGCAATCATTATAAAATTAAACGGTTCGAAGGAATTGCAGAAATATTCGATTGTTGTTGAAAACTAGCGTTTCATTAATTTTATCGAATAATTACACTTACACAATTTTGGAATGATTTTCGAATAAGCAATACTTGAAAACTACATTATTATATCGATATGTTCAGAAGTTATTGATATCCCTTCTTCTTTTAGTGTGTATTGATCTATGTGTCTCATCAACTAATTAATTCACATTTTTGATTTTTGATAGCTGTAAAGGCTTAAACATTTTCCAAATAATTCATTAATCTCATATTTATAATAATTATTTTGAAAAATATTAGACAGATTAATCATTCAATGTATTTTAATAAATGAAGGATTCGGGATATTAAAATTAGTTTGTTTGATTTATTTATGTTATTTGTCATTGTTTTTTTGGAGAACTATTCATTTAAAGCCATTTTATAATACTACATATTTTTTTCGGCTATTTTGCATACGAAATGAACAACTAATGTATACTTGATCGTTTTATTTTATTTCCATTCTAAATCATTTTATGCTTTTATAAATATTGATTGAATAAATTAACAGGTTTGCTTATGTGTAAATTTGAAGCTTACATCGTTTAGCGGAAAAAAGACAATAGTTAAAGCACATACTTTATTTTTTTCAAATTTCAAAAGAACATATTTAAATAAAAAAACTACAAAAAATTGCTGTATTTTATAAATATATTTATTATTGCGACAATCGACCCTCTCAAAAAGCCCTAAATATAATTCTTTCATTCTTTAATTCTGAAGAAACTGATTACATTTCTTATAAAATGTATTGGATATTTCATGCAATGCAATTTTTACTTCATTTACGATAACATGTTCGTTAAGCTCTGAAAATTATATTTTAAGATTATTGAGATTTGTATGGTATATCAATTTTTATATGCATTTGAAAACATTTCATATTCGTTTAGTATAATCAGTAATTTAGATATCCATAGTTTAATAAAGAATAATACGCTTTATTCTGAAGCGGGAAAACCTGCATTTATTCATTTTTTACTTACTTTTAAAATTAGAAGACATGGGTATCATAGAGTATATGAATTATCTTTACTTATTTATATATTTAAATGCACTATTTTAATAATAAATGATAATTTTATGGGGTTTTTTTTTTTTTTAGCAAAATCAATTATTTTAGTAAAATTTTTGAAAGATTTAGCCAAAGAATTAAGAATTTTAATTGCTTATCTTAAATTGCAAATATTGAACTTCCTCAGATGGGATATCCGTATCATAATTGCAAATAAATTAAAATTTTGTTGAAAAATTTAATAACAGGAAAGTAGAAAAAGTCAGAGCAATTTAATACATTTTCAGAAAGGATAATTTATCATTATATATAAATAACCAGATTCAAAAGCAATTATTTTGCAATACATATATTAAGATTTCATTTACCAGGAAAAAATTAGGTTTGAAGTTAATTTCAATAGTATATTGGTAATTTGTACTAATATTATTTATTAATCAAACTAGTGTGCTATTTTTATGAATTTTCTCTAAATTATTCAATTTAGTTAAATGTATTTAGACTTTTTGTATAAAAATATCTTCATTAATGTAATAAAACTGGCATATATTGTACTTATCGATACAGTGAAGTTCAAATTTTATCCATAGATATATTACTTACTTGTAAAACTATACCAGAAACATTTGCGCATGTACGAATATTTAGGAGATCCATTTCAACTCAAAACTCTTACGTACGCCCAAACGTTGTCATATAATTTTTAATAATAACATTTTTTCACAAATTTCTTTTCTAAGGATTCTTATTTTCTTAACGGATACCTACTATATATGTGATTTTAATTTGCTTTCAACAATGATTCGTATTGGAAGTTTAGGTGTCTTTTGTCTTCCTTATTTTCAAAACTTGCCTGCATCCCAATATCTAAGCAGAAAGTTTGAGGCTACATGTGGCTCAAAACTTTTAATGCTTCTTCATTACCTTCGAAATTTTAATGTTGTCTTGGTCCGTCCGTTCCTCTGACCTATTGGATGTCGAATATATGTGTCTCAGCATACACTTCTTGCAACATCAGAATATGTGGGTCAAATATTTGGGTTAATTATTGTCTGACATGATGGGTACTCATAATACTGCTTTACTTGTATTTGGAAACACACACACACACAAATGGGTTATTTATTTAATCATATCACCGATAAATATCCTGTTATTTGTCACATAAGTGAAACTTTAATAATTATTGTCCTCTCTGACATTTCATTTGTAGTAATGTCAATGCATTTTTCACTTTTTCTTGTACTTAAGGTATCTGACTACGTTCAGAACCGTGATTTTAAAAAAGCGCATAAATGGATACTTTCATGATATTTAGTGTCACTTAGATTAGAACACATGTATAAAATTGTTTTAAGGACATTTTGATAAAAAAAAATTATTTAAATACAATATTTCGGCTAAAAATTAACTTAGAATAACCTTTTTTAAAAATGTTCTCCTTTTGTGAAAAATGCTTTTATTACAATAATATTTTGCCTGTATATAACTCAGACCCTTGTACAGAGGTTCAACTATGATTTTTGAAAACTTACCCTTATTTTCAGATTTACAACCATTTAAAATAATTATCGGAGTTTTTTTCTTAAAATTTCTCCCCTCTGTTATCGTAAAACATGGTTAAACCCACTTCTAAGATATATTTCAAAAATTCTAGTTGAACCTCTGTACAGAGGTCTAAACTATATGCAGGCAAAATATTATTATAATAGAAGATTTTTCACAAAATAAGAATATTTTGAAAATGAGTCTTTCTATGTTTATTTTTAGTCAAAATATTGTACTTGAATAATTTTTTATTGTAATACTATTCTTAAAACAATATTATATACATTTTATAATCTAAGTAACACTAAATATCATAAATATTATCCATTTATATGCTTTTTGCAAAAGCAGTGTTCCAAACATATTCGGATACTTTCATACCAAAATGTAGTACTTATGTTCTTTCAAAAAAATGCTAGTCATTTATATAATAATTAGATTAAATCCTATTTTAAAAAAAAGACGGTAATTCACTAGCTTTATAAAAATTCTTTTTAAATAAAACCTGAATAATATTGTGTCGGGGAAATATCTATTTAACCGTATTTAAAAACCTCTTATGTCTTTTTAATGCTTATTTAAGTTTTAATTGCTTTCTAAAACCGTTTATAATTATTTCAGCCAATAAATGCTAAAAAAAAAAAAATGAGCAATATATGTATGAATAAATACAGGTTAAAAATAAAGATAAGTCCTTTAACTTATTCCTGATGAAATTATCGTAGTATTAATAATAATTTCTCTCTCTCATTCAGGATAGATCCTTTGAAACAAAATTCATGAAAATTAATTTTTTTAATTACATTTTTTTCTCTAGAACTATCCACAAAATGTTTCACGAAATAAACATCGTTTCACAAATTACATTCTTAATGAATCAGCATTTAATTAGACCGTTTCTATTTAAACATTTATGTTTCTTAGAAATGTTGACACGTTACTGTTCTTCACGGTTGAAGAATTCTAGAAGCTACTTCTTAACAACAATTGATTCAACGGCTGAGTGCTAGTACAAGTAGTTGCTGTTCTATGATGTTTGAATATTCTAAATTAAAACTTGGAGCTTTTAGGCTCATAGTTGAGATTAGAATTTAAGATAAGAAATGACAATGCATTCCTTTGAGAAGCGTAAATTGCTTTTCTGCTAAACTTTTAAGATTAATTTCTGTCATAATGTACTGCACTTCTATTGACACTTGGTACACTTATGATAAGAAATGTATGCATTTCGTATGTCATTTCAGTCGACATTATAATTATTTACAATACGCTTTATTTTAAAATGCATGCTTTGAATATTTTACTTTTTAGCAGCATTCCCTGAATAAATTTCATGTGTCATATTTTTCTATTCCTTTTTAACATTTTTAGCATAAATTCTGCATTGATTGAAGTATCATATATGATAATGAATGAAATACAACAAAAGCTTTACGATAACATAAATAGAAATAAATATATTTAATTATCAGTATAAATGAATATAAACTATTATAGAAAATGCTGGTTCTTAATAGAAAAATTTGATTAGATACGTTTGTCAGAATTTAATAGTATTATTTACAGCTTATTATATATTCAGACAAAACTTGACTAAAATATAGTTTATAACATGATACAAACAAGGGAAAGGGTTTTACTTTACTTATACTTATACTTGAAATACTTATTTATATATATATATATATAATAAAAGTGAAGAAGTACTAGAACCTACAGTGCTAAAGCAGGAAGAAATTGGAATTCACCAGACACAACAAATGTAGATACAAAAAAGTCTTTGGACTAAACTGGAGACCTATTATGATTTCTAAAGCTGTCGCTGAATTAGGCCAGAGAATTATGGTTAGCAATGCTTTATGGATCCAACCTTCCCCGTACAGCAGAAACTTTCGACATAATAGGGGGGAAAAACACCAAGTTGAAAAGTTAAGCCTAATACAACACGGTTTTTTTATTATTTTTAATTTTTTTATAATTTTTTTTTTATGAGCAGGGAAGAAAACACCATAACAAAACACTAAGACAAGCAATTTTAGTAAAATTGATTCATTCCCACTATGAACTCAATAACACTACATTCAAGGTAAAAAAAAATGTGGAAAAGTACTTTGGGAAGTTTTGTTTTAGAAATGGTATCTACTTAGTAATCTATATTTTTTTGAACGACAGCTTTTTATAATGGTAAATTGCTTCGATCTCGAAATGACACCAGATGATAGACGTTCTAGGTATATTTAGATGTAAAATCTATCCTAATTAACCTACAACCATAAAACTGTTTCTGTGTAATCATTAGGGGAAATGATTAAAAGTCACGTAAGGTTTTGAAATTCCCTGCAACAATGCGGAAAGGAGAAAGAAATAAACATGCTCTGATGTCAAATTGACACCGACGGACGTTGTAGAGTAAAATAAGGTGTAGAGCTCGTAGGGTGATATCTAATGCAAGAGGACCATTTGTGTACTTTTCAAAGAGGGAGACAAACATCGGGGTGTTGCACGGAAAATTGGGACCCATCTGAAATAACAACGTGACGACACTCGTTAACTCGTTATATATAAGAATGTACGTTTGTCCCCCTCAAGACTCTACTACAGTATCAAGGGTAGCCTCTAGCAACAATAATAAGTCCAATGGATTTTTTATAGCAGTAAACTAGTTTACTTAATAATTTGAGATCCGTGTACAATTCTGGCTGTCAACTTGAAAAAATACCGGTCCCCTCAGAAGTTACTATCAAAAAGCCCTTGAAATTCTTCATAGTGTTCTGTATTACTGTCCTGAGCTCGTTGGTTTCATATTTATATGGCAGTCGTTGGACATTGACGATTGGAAACTCAGTTCCTTTCCTTAAGTTTTTCCGTTAATTTTTATTCATACTTTTAAATTTCTGAATAGTTTGAAATGCAACACAGTGCATTACTCCTGCACCTATTACTGTATTTATTTATTGCATGAGTTTCATAAATTTATCTGCATTCGTTTGAAAAATTCATTTGTTTAGTTAAATTCGGGAAAATGTAAACATTCTAAACATTATATAATGAACAGAGTGTTTAACCCTTTCCCCTCCCTTCAAGACGCATTTTTAATTTATTTAAATAAAAGTCCTTGAATGTCCTTGAATGCATTCAATTAGCTCCTTTTTGTAGAGACATCGATTGTATGACTTAAGTGTTAGCGTTTACCCATAACTATATATCTTAAAACAGCTGGTCAAAAGAACTGCAATTTTGACTAATGAAATAGCAAAATTGATTCCTTGATACACAACATTATATTGAAATGAAACATTAAGACAAATTAAATAAAAACAATTTTAAAACAACTAGGAAATATTATCATATTAACGGAGTGCACTAAAGGGGGGAGGAAGAAAAACATGTACTTTATACACAAAATTTAAAAGAATAAGAAATGCATTTCCATTAATTTCATCTACTTGTATTAATAGTAGTTTTAAAGTTTCGCTGTTGCTAATTTTTGCGTTTTGCTGAAATTTTCTTTTAAAATGTTCCTATTTGTCAACAATAATAATGCACAAAGAAAACAAAATGCACTGGATTTAAAAATAGAAGCATAATAATAAAATTTATTTTTTAACTGTAGAAAACTGATGTATTGTTATATTTGAGCGCCTTAATTTGAAATTTTATCTAAATTTCACAACAAATACAAATATAATGTCAGTTTCAATTCAATGGGGGAGGGGACGGGGTTTCTTTTATCATGTGACCGATACGAATTTGGCCCATTGTATTAATATCTACCATTTTGTTATACAGCATTCGCATCTCACCTCTGCTACATGAAGCCCACGGTATCTTAATATCCATTGTTAATTTATTTTTACCGATATATTTAAGTTGCGTGTGTGTAGGGAGGGGTGATGTTATTAAGGTTATACCAGTGCTCCTCATAATATCAATATCTGAGACCCAATTTTCAATCATTATTTTCATGGCGATCCCCTCCACACAATAACAATGTACTGAATTCAATTATAATGCACTTTAACGCTAAAGCTACAATACGATTTTAATTACAAATTGTAAAGATTATTAAGATAAGTACACTCATGGACAAAAAAAAATTAGTACAACAAGAAGGAACCATCAAAATAAAACGAAATTTTACATACTTAATGACTACATTGATATAAGTAATTGATTAAAAACTAAAAAAAACACCATTTATTTCAGAGAAAAAGGCGAAAGAACGGATGGTTTAATACCCTGTTGAATCCATTCTAGCGCGAATGCACGGTGCGATACGATTAAGCATTGATTCATACAAGTTTTGTATGATGTCTTGGGACATTTCGTTCCATTTTTGCTGTACCCTTGTTTCTAGTTCGTTCAAACTCGTGGGATGCCCAACTCGCCGTCCCAAATGATCTCAGATATGCTCGATTGGAGACAAATATGGGGATCGAGCAGGCCGAAGAAGGGTATTAACAGTGCGGAAACAGTATTTGACACCCTTCCCATGTGAGGCCGAGCATTGTCTTGAAGAAAAATGGCAGTTTCATAAGTGGCAACACGTGTGGTTGCAGGATGTCTTGGACATACCGCTGGGCTGTCATGGTGCCATGGATCAATACCAGGGGTGACCGTGTATTATAAGCACTGGCACCCATACCACCCCACCAGCTTTGGGAGCGGTGTGTCGCTATAAAGCAAAGGCAGGATTGAAGCGTTCACCACGGGGTCTCCACACCCAAACACGATTGTCATCACTGCTGAGATTGAATCTGAATTTGTTGCTTAAGACGACCTGGTTCCATTCCACTGCAGTCCAGTTTCCTCGTGTGCGGCACCGACTCCAAACGGAGGCGTCGATGAGTGGGCGTCAAGGGCAGCACACTTAATGGGCTCCGCGATCCCAAATGCCCTTCAGCCAGACGCCATCGTATGGTTCGAGAAGACACAGGTGCCCCTAGTGAAGGTGCTACCTGTGCCTGGATAGCGGTCGATGAAGCAGTGGGATGTACGCGTACATTTCTATGTGGTGAACTTCTCCACGATTGGTCTGTCAGGGGTGTCCTGAGCCTATTCGTGTAAAGGACATCTCTCGGATCCACAGGTCCCAACACCTTCACACAACACAATCAGAGTGGCCTAATTGACGAACTACTTGCCCTGCTGACCATCCAGCTTCTATCATGCCGATGATTCTCCCCCTCTCAAACTGTGACAGCTGATCATATTGTCTTCGAAAACGGCGTAATGGCATGTCTACCTCAACTTATTCTTTGTAAATGATTCATCACACTCAAAAATACCTTGGTTAACTGTTTTATACTCCACAAAGAACGAGGACATCTACCGGCTATACGTAATGCGCAATCAAGCTGATTTTCTAATTATCTGCATATCTCCCCGACATATACCTTCATGCGAAGTTTCGTTATGATCCTGCATTTATTTCTTGGTGCGCTAATTTTTTTGTCCATGAGTGTATTAAAATTTGCATGTAGTTTTGTACAAGCCCAAGGGATCAACTTATTAACTTGTTAATAATTTTTTTAGTATTGTTAAATGAATTATCAAATATATTGTACAGTACTGATACATTTAGAAGAATATTATATCATTGTGTGTATTTTTTATAATCTCATAATGTATTTCGTTTTAATTTTCCTCTGTGTGAAGTGATCGTTTTCAAATAAACCAATATAAATAAAATTGAATTACTTTTTGCTTAGAAATTTGAGAAAGGTAAACATAAGTTTCGTGACTGAATAATCTTTCAGTTTGAGCCAATGTACAATTTTTTCGGTAATTGTCAAATGTCATTTATTTGATTTTAAATATTAAATTCCTGAAATTAGTCATACTTTTGTCATGGTTAATATCATTATTCTTTAACAACTTTCCTAAAGAAATTTAAACAAAGTATTTTTGACTGATTAAGTGCTTTGGTTACGAAACAAGAAAAAAATGAATGCGATACATTTTTATATACAATAAAACCTTTGGGGTATGTATAAAGAGTTATTCAAACACAATCGTGTCAATTTCAGTGGTTTTTCCATTTCTTCTATCCTTCTTATGTAACAAGTTAAACATTGAATGGAAATTAAAACCAAAGAAAACAAGCAAAAGCATGATTTTATCACGTTTACTCCTCTATCCAAGTGACGTTAAAAACTTATATTATAGTCTCAGATTTTTTTTTTTCTTTTTTTATTGAGACTTTTTTTTTAAAAAAAATGCAATCACTTAATTGGTCAATATAATGTCTGGTTAGGTTTATTATCTAACTCTTGTTAGCTATTTTTAATTCCATCATGATTTGAATATGTACTACATATATTTATATTTATAATTTTCTTTTTTTTTAATTTTCCATACTACATAAATACATTTTGAGTAAAAATTAAATTGTACCGAATATTCAGCAAAATAACCCTACTGCATAAAATCATAGGATTTCTTAAGTTGTACCATATAAAACAATTCTTTTATAGCAATGAGAGCTTCATTTTTGAAAAATCACACTCTCCGTTTATGAACTAATTTGATTTGTTCTTTTTTAAGAATTAAGAGAGAAACATTTTAAATGCCAACTACTACCTGTGATTAAAAATATTTTCAGATGCTCCTCTTGAAAAATATTTTTTAACTTTAGTTATGTGGCACTCTAAAATCTGGCATTCGTGGTAGTCTTCCTGAAAAATCAGTTCTATAATTCTAAGTTCTAAGCTTAGAGTTTCCCTGGGGTGAGAAGAAATAAAATTTGTTTGAAGAAAAAGCAAAAGCTGATACGTTGCATTTGGTTCCGTCTTGATGAAAAATATCTATCTTTAAAAATTCTATTCATAACTGTAACTGTGCATTATACAAATATGAACAAATAAAACTTATCATGTGATATATATACATATATATATATTTAAATATATATAATTCAATCACACACAGGAATCAATATAAGAAAAAAAAATCGAAACTAAATGAATCCTATAACATAAAAATCCCATTTCCGAATAACAATGGCTAATATAGAAAGGCAAAATTCTAACGTTTTCAAACAAAATTAAAAAATTTTATAAAATAAAAATATATAAAATATCCAAGTGCAACCTCGGACTTAGGACCGATAAGTGGGGTCTATACAAACAAAGTAAGTCTATACAAACAAAGATAACATCCAAACAATAACATTCTACAGACACATAGACAGTAGGAAAATCACACAATGAAGGACATATGAGTAATCGAGATTATAAATATAAAATGGATGCTGCAGTGTTATGAACATTACTGACTTAGGACAGCTATTATATAAAATAATTTATATAAAAGTGGGGTTGAACATGTTTTTTGGCCAGCCAACCTTCCCCCTTTTTTTGTAAATAACACTGAGCAAAAACCAATAGGAAATAATGGATAGAAATATCTAAATCCATTACAAGATAGAGGTAACTTACCTAAAAATTGCACTTACAAATGCAAAGCCCGTGCTGAATCTGAGTGCCAGATTCTATACCCTAATACAGATTTAAATCAAAAGAATGGCTGAAATGTAGAACTTAACAAAAGTATAAAAAGAATGGAAATAAAAATTAATAATAGTTGCATATTATAGCATAACTATAAAAACACTAGAGTAAATATGAATATAACATAATAGTAAGTAATTTCTAATCTAATATTAGATTATGAAGATAACTATAACAATGAAATATTTAAGTTAATAGTAATAAACTATTATCACAATCTCAGAATTTTAATCCTAACTATTTTGAATAGCTTATATATATATATATATATATTATAAGAGCGAAAGTAGGTAAAAATGATATGAGCTATGTGTCACAGTCAAGACTATAAATAAAATTAAAATGAAGCAAGAAATGAACTATTTAATTGTGGACTTAAAAGATGTTACGAAACTGACGAATATGTGCAATAAATAATTTAATTTCAGAAATATTACAAGAATAAGTAAAAACCTTAGCAGATACACATTTAATATTTAGCCAATGAAGTAAAAACAGAAAACTTAAGAAAAAAAATTACTTCGAACATAAAATAATTATAAAATATAAAACTTTCTGTAAATTATGAATAGAGCTCAACATATATTTAGAAAAATTGTTATCAAAATTTTGAATCTAAGAATGAAGATGCATTTAATTTGTGAATTGTCATAAACTGTCTATTTCAATGATAATAAAATCTGCATATATTTTTGCACATAGGTTTTATAAGCATAACATTTTTTACATTAATTTATTCACTATCCTATTTAATATTCAGAAACAATTTATTTTTTATTCACTTTTTTTTGGGGGAACATATTTCCATAGAATGGAATATCTTAATATATATTTTATATATATAT
>BMAV01027721.1:53836-77341 GCA_019973955.1 Trichonephila inaurata madagascariensis
GTTGCTCAAATTCTGTAAAAATAAAGCATTTAAAATCAAAAAAGACATTTTTCTATTGTATTACTATCTAACCTTCAAAGAAAAAATAAAATTTGGCTCACAATCAAAGCCCCAAAGGAAAAAATGTGAATGAAAGGAAGTCCTCAATGAAAAAGAAAAAAAAAATAGTTGAAAAAATCCTTTGCCACAAAAACCTATGACAAAGAAACTATTGATATAGCAACCGACATTTTATCATCAGATAAAGAAAATTGGCGATAAAAAAGTAAATTTTCCATTCTGTCGTCAAATGTCTATTAAGACCGTAGAAAAACGAAGAAGACGCTCTTCGTCTCTGTATTTAATGTTACGCAAAGGTAGATACAAAGCATGGATAACTTCTGATGAAGCACTTTTTTATCTATCATTCACAACTGGCAAAACGAAGATTCAATATATTTTGAGCAAAAAACGTTACAAAGGCGCAGCTGTTTTGAAAAACGCAAGTTGGCCGTCAGGTGTTATGGTATGCACGGAAATGTCCTCTGAAGGCTTAACAAAACCATTTTTTGTAGAACCAAACTTTAAAAATTAATGCTAAATATTATCAGAATAAAGTTTTGAAACACTTGATCAAAAATAGAAAACGTCTTTACCCTCAAAAGAACTTTGTTTCTCACCAAGATAATGCAATAAGTCATACCGTAAAATCAACTATAAAATGTCTGAATATTAAAAAAATAAATATTCTGCCACCATATAAAAGACTATCACTTTTTCCTGTCTGTGTTTCTTGCGATTATATTTTTTGGGGGATATTTAAAAAATTAATTAATTAGACGTAAAGTAAAAGCATTTCAAGGGCTTCAAAAAGCAATTTTAGAGGGATTTGGAAAAATACCCCAAAATAGATCGAAAAACTATTTTAGCTTAGCCAAAACGCTTCAAAAAAGTGTACTGTGCTAGATGAAACCACTTTGAAAATTCTATGTAAATAACTTTATTCAATAAAAATTTATGATCCTCTGAAATTGGTTACACTATTTGTGAATCAACCGGTCTTAAATAACAAGTATGATAATAGTTTGAAATTTTTTAAAATACTTTTATATATAAAATATATACATCAATCCTAGGACAATATTATGTCCTTCTGTAAGATCATTTACTACAACTAGTTAAATATAAAAATAAATAGATAAAACAGATGATAACTTAGATAAAAATTTAGGCATGAAAAATTAACTTCAGAAACGAATGAAAATTCAGATGATTATTCTTCAATTATTTTGTATATTTTTAGAATCAATTATAATGTCTGTATAGTAAAAATGATGTAACAGTAGGTTTGTTTAATCATTAAAATAACTTCATTGTTAATGCAAATTTCTAATTTCTTGTATTTTGTCCAGGGTTTGAGAATTAAATCATTTAGGGAGTTATCCCCTTCAAAAAGAAAGACATGAACTTACAGTAATGATGAAAACATTTTTTTTTCCAAATGTTTTACTTAAAAATGTTATCCAATAGTCTTCTACATTTAAAATTCATTAATTTCTTTAACATCGTTTTTATAAATGCAGTTTAAAATTGTATTAATTACAGGCAATTAAAAGGAATGCAAGCAGTTGAAAACCAAAGAGATAAAGTTTTTTAGCATCATAATACATCAGAAATTTCTGAATGATAGTGTCTGAAGGCTTGCATATTTAAGAAATTCTTAATATATTTATACAAGATTTATTTAAATTTTAAGTATTTTATAAGAATATCTTATATATTTTTAGCATGCATTTAAAAAAAGTATATAATTTGATGCATTCCTTAGGTTGTTATATTACCAGGAGTTGTTGCATTCTATTTCATTAAAACATAACTGGTTGTCATCATAAGCGTATTGAGAAAGTTTTCTTTTAAAAAAGTGTATCTGAAATTAAATAAAACCCTTTATCTCCCTTAAAATGTCATTTTTTAAAAAAAATATGCTGACAACAAAATTGGAAGAATTAGACTGCATATGAAACTTTGATGACCGTTTCTTTATTACTTATATTTAATTCCATGCATTATTTGCAATAAAATTAATGAAATACATTCTTTTAGCTTATAAGTTAGCAATAATAAAAATCTGTAGTACTTTGAAGTGCCCAGTTATTTTGAAGAAATTCTTATTACATAAATTGGTTGCATTTATATGTTATACCAAGGATGTTGTTTTTTAGAATTTTCAATGAAGCAAGTGATGAAAATTCAGTTTTGTGAACATCGTAAATTGTTACAGTTTTGAAGATTCGAACTTATTTTTTTCTACTTAAAAAGAGGGGCTTTTCTAATACATTATACATGGTATATGGTCACGTTTATCTGCCAATAAAACACTGAAGTGGTTTAATTTTTATCATCCAGCAATCTTAAAGGAGATTTATTATATTATTAAAGTATTATTTATTATGTATAAAGTATATTTTTCTTATGGAAATTTGCTTAATATAACAATCATAAGCATCCTTTACTAATTTAACATTTTTTTTTCAAATCGAAATATAGGAAAATGATATATGTATTTAAAAATATATAAATATATTGTTATTAAATTAAATATGACTGGAAAATTTATTCAGTAAAATAACATTTTTTTTCAATGATATTTCTATACAAAATGGGACCTAAACAAATAACTTTTTTTAACAACATAACATCGGATGGAAGATTAAAACTTCGCAGCTGAACTAAATGTTTTATTCCCATTGTTGGAGTTTAATGCAGAGGTGTTGTTCTTTTTAGGTTTTTCTATTTTCTTTTTCTCCAAATAAAGTATAATCAATCATCGAATAGAAGAAAATTCATTAAGGGACCCACTATATGCAATTCATACCTAAAAAGACCCTAAAAAAGTAAAATTTCCCATTGAAAGTATTATTTTCAAAGATCTAGTATCTCATTACTCTCAATTAAAAACTCATTGGCTCACAAAAGATTATATCTTATCAAAAAGGCGTCTTTGAAGGATGAGCAATTAATTTTGATTCTGTTCTCCGATTACTTTTGCTTAGATAAATGAGAGTAAGTCCTTATGGTTCTACACTGAAGCAAGTTCTATCCACTTTCAGTCAAAAAAATAAATAAATAAATAAAAATTATTCAAAATTATTGAAAAAAAAAAAACACTTGGAACAATCTAAATAATATACATCTAATTTTTATTGGTATTTTTCTTAATTACTTTTTATTACCAATCTTATTAATATTTCTTTTAATTGAACAACGTATTGTGGTAATTTAAAATTCATTGGAAGGTAATATTGTAATAGAAATTGAAGATGAGTTTGAAAGAGTGCTATGATTATTTTTCTGAAGTCTTTTTTATTGAGACTTTATAAATTGTTTTAATAGAGTGAATTATATTTATTCTTCAGTATGGGAAAAACATTATTAATAAGCAAATTTTATGTAATATATTAAATAATTTCAATTAAAAAATATGGAAGCTCTATGTAAAAGCTTCTATTATAACGAATTGCAGAGTGAATAAGTTCGAATTCCATAATATGAGTTAAACATAATATTTTTTTTTTAAAAAAAAGAAGCTTTTACCCTCCAATTATTGCATTGTATTAATCGAAATAATGTTTTTACGTCAAATTTTCTCTTGAAAATAATTTGAATACTTTAATTTAAAATACTTTTTTTAGTGTTATGAATCTTCACAAATATGAAATCCTTCATTTATGGAATCTTAAAATATATTAGATAACTTATAACCAACATTTGAACAACTTTCATGCTGAGATTGTAAGTACAGATTTATAGAATTAATGAAATAACCTGGAAGAAATAAGAATTCGGAAAACTATTACAGTAAGGACTCACACAATCAAATCAATGCCTAATTATTACATATTGTTCATGTATGCTTCTGACATGTAATTTTCAACATATTAAAAATAAGATCTGATGGACTAATGGGATAGAGATAGTTTTTCTTTTCTGCAAATGACTACCTTAGAAGATATGATTTGTGTAATCACCTTTTTCATCCTATTTTTGTAAATCTAATCACATAAATCACAGATATTTTTTTCGCATTGTCATCAGGACAAATTAAGGGTTATTTTGACTTAAGTGATTTATTCCATTTTATTTCTGCTGTACATAATAATAAAAAAATAATTTGTGTGATATTTTGTTTTTTGGCCCTTTACGGATATGGTATAGGGGAGCTTATTACAACTTAATGGTAACATTTAGGGCTGACAAAAATATGCTGAAACATTTTTGAGAAAAGATTACTCTTTTCAAATCATCTGCTGCTATACAACTGTTAACTTCTCAAAGAACTTGAAGCAGTTTCCTATGTCCTTCAGGTTGAATGACCAAGAATTTCTTGCAGCTAAAATACCAAACATATTTTTGTTAAGAATGTCGAAAGAAAAACTGTTATTTCACTCAAACAGTCGCATCCAAAAGCTAACACATAGAGATTCGTAATGAAATTCCTGATCTAAAGGTATAGTCAAATAGTCCCTTAAACTAAAATCAAGCAGATGTACAGTTAATTTTAAGACATCGCCAAAAAGAAAATAATGCATTGAAATGAAATCTTTTCGCACCATTTTACTAACCCTCAAGTGAAAATACTTCTAATAAATTGTTTGATTTCAGAATCTCTGCCCGTAAAAAAGGCATGTCGAATCCGTATGATATTACGGGCCAAAAGCTCTATTTTATTTTAAGTTGTTGGTCGCAAGTTCTGTTTTATATTAAGTTGATCGCTGCAAGTTCTATTTTACATTAAGTTGAGCCTCGCATGTTTATAATGTTAAAAAAAATTAATAAATATATTTAAAATAAATGTTCTTATGTTGTTTAATAATAGCAGCAAACAAAGAGAAAAAATTTAAAAATAGCAAATCCTACCTATTTATTATTATTTTTTGTCGGTTTGCTATTTTATTATATTTTATTATGTGCGAATATATGGGCCAGGTTTCAAAAATGCATATTACAGGCCGCAAGTTTGACACCTCTTCTGTAAAGGAACATTGACTTAAGTAAGGAGAACTACTATTTAAAGTTAGTGAATTGAGTTCGTGGAGGAGGATAGCAGTTGGGCACGAAAATCCGTTAGATTGAATGATTGTTTATATGTAAATTGAAAGTGCATCTAGATGAAGGATAAGGAGTTTTTGGTTCAAGTTCAGGGAACTATCTGCATTAAATGATAAGTATTCTTTCTCAGAAGTATGCTAAAACTCACTCGCTCTCCATTAGCTAAAATTGAGGTAAATAATACTTGAACGGGTAAAAATAAAAATAATAAAACAAACAAACAAAACTTATTAAATTATGAAGATGTTTCTTCATTCCGCCAACGTAAACGGAGGTTTGCTGCAGTATGAAAAATGTTTCATACGCTATGAGCTAGTATTTTAATAAGCTGATCCATGAAAGAGATTGCTTCTGAAAAATCACAGAGAATAAAACCTACATGTTTAAGACAAAATGGATTAATGGTATCAAATTAGATTTTACTAAGACAATAGATCTAGAAACTTTTTTCAAAAGCTGAATGCATTGCTGTCGCACCCGGAATTTTGGATATTCATAAGTAACTACAAATCTCCAAAGTACAGAAAGTGCTGTGTCCAGCATGCGATGCGATCCTTAGTTCACCTTTCATCAGAATATTTGAAACATTATAGAAAGCCATGATTGCTACTAAAATTTTGGATAAAAGACAATACAGCAGTAAAAAAGGAGGCATTTTCCCGGTGGAAGTATCCCTCCTTGGAACGGTACTTCATTAATTTAAGGTATCCGAGTACTTGCGACAACTTTTTTTGTAAAAAAATGGAAATATGGGGATTTTTGTTGTGATTTTTAGATTTATTTAGTATATTTGAAGAAAAAAAATTCCAAAATTGAAAACGAAAAAAAATTATTATTAAAAAGGGAAAAAATGTGAAAATGTACAAAAAATCACATAGACGGGGCACGCTCTGTACAAATATTTTATGAACAAATTCTTAATTTTCCAATTTCGATGTGTTACTTTGTTATTCATGCTTGAAATGACCTTACGGATAAAAGATATTTTAATTTTTGCCAAAACTAGAGCACTTTATCTTAGGGATTATATGAAATTGCTAATAAAACCAGTTATTATATTTATATAAAGGACTGTATATTTTGATACAAAACGGTGATTGATAAATCTGAAGGTCAAAACACTTCTACTATTATACAGAACATACACAAAGATATCAGCAGATTATTTTCAAAACTTTTTGAGCAATCGTTGTCCCCGTTTGAGCTTTTCGGAAAAAAACACATTTAGAGTAAAACGCATTTTAAAGATTGACATCATGTGTAAAGTTATGGTATCTTTTTTTACTAAAATGCTTGTAGTTTTTGTTCTAGTGGATAGGAAATAAAAAACTTGGTATTTTTATTAAGCTAATAAGACGGCATATAAAATAAAATCATTAAAAAAAATTGTCAGTCTTTGAGAAAAATCATGATTTTAGGGTAGTCGAATACCTTAATAGGATATACTTGATCTGAGATAACATTTAAATACCTTTAAGCATTGAGAAGTTGCACCATATGAGTCAAAGATCACATGCTAGGACAAAACAATATCCCCAAAACATAATACTGCCTCCACCAACTTAAAGCGTTGTGACAATGAAGATTGAGCTCATAATTCCATTCTAAATTTAAATATTCGTAACTTTCTATCTTCATGGTGGGGTTATAGTTGTGATTCATCGGGTCACATGACCCTTTGACGGTCATCTCCTGTCCACCTGCATCAACTGGAGGTGTCTTCTCCAATTCAAGGCCAATAGTAGAGGCTTTTGAACAAGAAGTCGGCTATCATTGCATATACGTTACAATATAAGGTAAACAGATCATTTAAAGACGTTCACCATTACGCCGTGATTAAAACTCCATCCAATTTGACATTCGGTTGCGTTTATATTAATCTGAAGAGCTTTCCCAAGTTTTTTTTCCAACTAAGCAGCCAATAGTCTATGTCATCTACAAGATTGACGTTGAGACAGGCTTTGAAGCAGGGTAATCAACTGACTGTAACTATTAATAGCTGTTACTCTCTAATACTTTCCAAGTGCACATATTTTGCTGATACTGATTCCGACACTTCGAAAACCTACTATCATTCCGCGTTCAAACATAGCTAAATCACGTGTTTTCCCTTTACTTCACAAGCAACACAGTACAATTTATGCTTCATTTTTCTTGCATTACCTATTACCAATTAATAGCGATCTCGCCCTTTAGGCACAACTACGTGAAGTTATAACTGATCTCCGTATAAGTGCCAAATAGTCACAATAATTTGGCTACTCAGTGCAAATGAATGCACTGATGTCTTAAATATTCTTGAAATTTTTCGTAATATTTAATGAAAGCGGAAATAAATCATTTTTTGTTTCTTTCAAACTATAAATAAGACTTAATATTTGACATGAAATCCACAAATTGTTTAATTGAATTCTTATATGTATCAAGGGCTCTCTCTGAATTAATCAGAAACTAACCTAACTTTGTATATATGTATAAGATATATATATATAACAACAACTATGTTGTTTAATACATTGAAATAAAATTATCTCGGAAATTCATTTATATTTTTTTCTTCATGGCGTTTAGAATCTCAAATTTACAAAAGAAGTAAGCTAGGAATATCCATTACTCAGAATTTTAACATAATTGCTACTGAGGTATTTTTATTTTTTAAGTCTAGCTGGTATTCATATTCTGTTTTTAATTTTATTTCGGGTTACTCTCTAAGATATTTTAAAGCCATATAATTTTTGCAGTCTGCGGCTGAGGATTAGTTAGTCGTAGGCAGTCGTTATTTGCGTGAGTGTACTTTTAAAATAAAACTCAACATTCATCCTGCAGTCCCATGATTTTACTATCAGCGATTAATGTAATAATGTCCAAAAATATACATTGAAAAACAAAATATTCAGAACAAATATAGACCATGACGTCATTTGACGTAATATGCGACAAGAACTACATGCAGTGGAGCTATAATCATTTTTATTGGATAAAAAAAGGAGACGAAGGAAACTGAAGAGTCCCTCAATAAATGATACAAAAACTTTAAGCAATTTACTAATAGTTTCCACCTGTCCTATTCTAAATTTTATTTATATATACAGTGGTACCTCGACATACGAGTGCCCCAACATACGAGTTTTTCGAGATACGAGCCGACGAGCAAGTGATTTATTGCTTTTATTTACGAGCGAAATTCGAGATACAAGTCCGGTTCGGTTCGGTTCGGTAGTAACACGCAGTCGCGCCATCACGATCAGTTAGCAGCGTGCTTCCGCTGTGATAAGTTGTGTAGTTGTATTCGCGTTTTGTGTTGCGTTTACATTTACAGTTGTAGTTCATTTATTTTTATAACCATGGATCGGAAGAAAGTTTGTAAAAAGTCAAGTGCTAAGAAAAAGATGATGAGTATTGAATTAAAACGTGAAATTATAGAAAAACATGAGCAAGGTGTTCGAGTTGTTGACTTGTCGAGGCAGTATGGCCGTAGTACATCCATGATATGTTCTGTGCTTAAACGGAAGGAGTCGATAAAGAGTGTAACGCCGGCTAAGGGCCTTACGATAATTTCCAAGCTGCGAACCTCCTTTCATGAAAATATGGAGAAACTGCTGATGGTGTGGGTGACAGAAAAGCAGCTCCAAAGAGATACCTTGATGCAGACCATCATTTGCGAGAAGGCAAGAGCGATCTACGGAGATTTGCTAAAGTACATTTGCTGGGGTGACATTTTGGAGGTTGGAACGGATTAATGGTAGTTCAATTGTTTTGTATGGGGAAATTTGCTTCGAGATACGAGTAATTCAAGATACGAGCAAGGTTGCGGAACGAATTAAACTCGTATGTCGAAGTACCACTGTATAATTTATATATATATATATATATATATATAAATTATCATATATTTATTTAATTACCGAATAATGATATGAGTTTGAGAGGAAAATACTTTTAAATTGAATAATGAGAGAAAAATTCTAACAAGTTTTGAATTTTTCGTTGTAAACTTGACATCACCTTTTTTTTAAAAAATTTAAAATATCATTCACAAAAATATAAAATTATGAAAATACATTTTTGTCAGGAATCCACCAAATTAATGTGCTGGTGGTTAGCGAAAAATATTTCTCATTTCCTTGATGTTTCTTAGTCCAAACTAAAGATAATAGTGAGATGTCTATCCCTCTCTTTACTAACTCAACAGCAGCTTAGAAAAATAGTGAAACTCATCTAAGAAGTTTGCAATATTATCAGAACAAGATCTTAAAGTTTTCAGATCAACACAAGCTATCTTAAGGTATCCGACTACGTTCGGAACCGTGATTTTAAAAAAGCGCATAAATGGATAATTTTCATGATATTTAGTGTCACTTAGATTAGAATAGATGTATAGAATTGTTTTAAGGATACTATGACAAAAAATTATTCAAATACAATATTTTGGCAAAAAATTAACTTAGAATAATCTTTTTTCCAAATGTTCTCCTTTTGTGAAAAATGCGTCCATAATAATAATATTTTGCCTGTATATTGCCCAGACCTCTCTACAGAGGCTCAACTAAAATGTTTGAAAAATTCACATTATTTTCAGAGTTACAACTCATTGAAATAATTAGTGGCGTTTTTTTCCTTAAAATTTCTCCCTTGTGTTGTCGTAAAACATGGTTAAACCCACTTCTAAGTGATATATTTTTAAAATTCTAATTAAGCCTCTGTACCGAGGTCTGAGCGATAGACATGCAAAATATTATTACAATAAAAGCATTTTCCACAAAAGGAGAATATTTTGAAAATTGGGCATTGTATTTTCATTTTTTGTCAAAATATTGTACTTAAATAATTTTTTATTGCAATACTATTCTTAAAACAATTTTTTGTACATTTTTTAATCTAAATGATGCTAAATATGATACATATTATCAATTTATACGCTTTTGTAAAATCAAGGTTCCGAACGTAGTCGGATACCTTTAAGTAAACAAATGAAATACTATCGAAGTATAAGATTGAATGTGTGAAGGTTAGATGTTATTCATAAAATACAAATGCACACACACGTCGCATCAGGGTTGGGGTTCGTGCCAGCAAAGACTAAGAGCTAAGAAACAAAACTGTATACTTTAACAGTAAATAAGTAAAGGAGACTACACAATTACAATAATACTGTACTAAATTAAACGCGTGTCTTTGCCAAGTGGCTAAAGTTCATCTTTTAGGTACTCGTTGTTTCATTGTCTCTATCCGTACCTCTCCTTTCTCTCTGTTCCTCACCATTCGTTCGATCTCTCGTTGTTTCAGTGTCTATTCTGTCTTTGGGGTTCTCAGCACACATGAATAGTGCGCTCAGTTACTTGTCATGACGCTGACAAGTTTTGTCATCTAATGACCCTTTCATATACAATAATTCTTGAAATAATAATCTTCATAAAATTTTTAATTATAAAAAAAGCTTAATGCATATATTATATTGTAAATATATCAATTAAGAAATATAGAGTAAAAAGATATAAATCTCAAAATAAAATTCTTCCTAGCCTTGTGTAGTATCCATTTACTATTCCATGCAATCGATTGTCTTAGAAATATGTCTTTATTTCTATGTTTTCATCATCAATGAAGAAATATTTCTCAATATTGAAACTTTAAGAAAGAAATTTATTATTTTCTTACAGTAAATATCAATTATAATATTTTTAAGAGTCACTTATTCTTTTATCCACCCAAAATATATATATATATATATACATATATATGTTCTTGTTTCAAAAATGTATAAGTGGCTTAAATGATAAATTTCTCTAAGATTTATAATTTACAATTCTACGAGTCCTTTATATAGAAAGAAGACCCAAAAGGAAGAAAGAATATCCATACATTCATAAAGACCGGTAAAATAATTTCCATTATTTTAAGCGGCAAAGTAATTATTCTTCATTATAAATTAAGAAAGAAATATGGCCAGTGTGTGCCCCAAATATTTAACTTAATTATTTTCACTGAAGGAAAATAAATTCAATAAAAATATTCTGATAAGGAAATATTAATTTCGAAGAAAGGAAAATGGCTCAATTTATTGCTTAGCTTAAGGTAGTTAGTGATTTAATAAGCTGAAGATTACTTCATCGGATTTCTTAAAACATTTTCCTTGGGAAACAGGTTTCAGAAAAAAAAATAAAACTCAAGTTGTCTAAAACATGCCTTTTAATAGCAGGAAATGAAAACCACCATTGTTTTTTATACACGTTTAATTATTCTGCTTTTGTTCTTGGTATATTTGGGGTGGTTAAAGAAATTACTAGTATAAACAGCGTCTGGGTTAAGATTAATTTAGACTGGAAGAATGAAATACTTGCCTATTTGTCTTCTAAGTAAAATGAGTTTTTTCGTTTATTATTTTTTGTGAGGTTTAGTTGTCATATCTTCGAGCACATATGTACTAAAAGTACTGAATTTTTTTAATTAAATTTTCAATTTCGATGTTGGAAACGTAAGATAGGAAAATAAGGTCTGCTTGAAATTAAACCATCTTTTAAAAAAAAGTTTAAAAAAAAAACACTTTTATTTTATCTTAATATGATTCAGACACTTCAACGAAATCTTCAGCTGGAAAAAACTTAATTTTAGATCTACGTGGGAGCAGTTGAAGAAAAATGTTTTGTCGTTATTATAATGCCTGGACTTGCACTTTACTGACTTAAAGACCTCACAGATAAAAGGAATTCTTAATTCTGTTCAAAAGTTACAGCAGTACGTAGCTGTCTTAACAATGGAGTTCGCAATTAATATAATAAAAGCTGATCATTACCACCCGTATCCCAAATCTGGCATAGGTGTTTTTAAAAAATAAGGAAACAACAAGATAGTGAAATAAAAATGGAAAGTGAAATTCAGGTGAAATGAATCTAATTTTTGTTTCATAAATATAACCTAAATGTAACTATACGAATATCCTATATTTAAGTGATGATTGATATTTAAAAATAATAATCATATGTATTATACTGTTTAAGGAAACACAAGATCATGAAAAAAACAAATTATTTAATAATATAAGAAGTTTATAAACATGTTTGTTGCCTTAGAATTATTTTTGGATCGAGGACCAATTCAAACCCAAGGATTCAATAAATAAACCATAATTTAACATGAAACAGTCAACCTCTCATTCGCTATTGTAAGTTGCATGGAGGCATAGTTAATACCTTATTATCTTTTATTACATGATTTCTAAAATATCAAAATTACTAAGCACTTTGTAATTTTGTATATTTTTACTATCTAGTTTAAAGAGGATGTTGCACTATAAGATTTTCAAAGGAATTATATTTGAACCCAAACTCTACTGTAGATACAGTACACATATAGAGGTATTATCATCATTCTTACTTTGTTTAAGCAATTTACGAACACCATGCATATATTACAGACATTAACCCTTTATCTACCGACGATACTTATAAGTACCACTCACTTTAAAATTACATACAATAACCATTTTTACGAATACTCTGACGATTCTTTCCTGGAATATTCTTTTAAATCCACTCTTCCAAGATATATGACAGGACAGGTTTTATGGTGAGTATTTTAGCGGGAAAGGCGAATAGTTTTATAGAAGAAATTACGTTTTCAACTGACGGCGTTTTTAGCGTATTGCAAAGATTACAATTTTGTTCCGAAAAAATAGTTAATATGAAAAGGCAAGTATCTTATATTTTTATGTTAATGAAGAACTTAGAAAATGATTTGACTATTTATTTTAAGTGAAAGTGTGTATAATTATTTTTACAGTTGAGTATCTTTGATTAATTAATTAGTTCTAACTAATTAAATTCCCCAAAGTTGAGTATTTTGTTTATGTATATCCCTTAAGGATCAATGTAGTGATTAAAAAAACATATTGTATGAAAAAAACTGTAGCGATAGATAAAAGGTTAACTTCGTTAAAGAAATATTGTATTGGGAAACATAAAGAAAATGAAACTATGCTTGGATAACGAAAAGGGGTAATTTACCCTCTGTTTTAAAGAACTTTAAGAATGAAATGTGAGGAACATGAATAATATTTAAATACTAGTTCACACTATAATAGTTCAATCAATTATTATTAATTCTATCTTACTTATGCAATTACCTTTTTTTTTTACTATTTTTGGAAAACATTGAAAGTCATAAGGAAATAAATAACTCTTATATGCCGTATATCTCCATACGGAACTCTCGGTCACCTGTGACTAATGTAGCGTGTTTCAGAATGCTTTGAATAAGCTGTTCCGAAGACAAATGTAAAAAGAAAAACTTTTAGTAGAACCTTCGATGCTTATTAGAAAACATATCTATCACTTTGAAATTCGCAAATATTTATTATTCATTCTCATCGTATATTTTTTCCGCGGTCATCAGTCATTTTTTAATAGAGTAATCCTCTTGGTTGTGAACTGAATGACCTGTGGAAGAAGCGACAACGTATCTCCATTTTGAAGATTTTTTTTAATATTTCTGGATACATTGTCGACAAGGAGTAACCATTCATTTGGATGAAGTAAATTTAACTGATTTAAACAGAGCAGTTAAATTGTGGCAGAAAGAAAATTTTTCACTTGCCCGATTACTTATCGATTATCAACGTTATACTGATTGTGACTTATCATTATTTTCCTTGACGTGCAACACTAACCATTATTACATTTTTCCTAACCTTTAGAGGGAGTTTTACACGTGAGGCCATTTCCAAGTCTTACGAAACTCACACCTGACATTGATCCTCTGTATGTCCATCAGTTCCCATATTGAGTACAAAGACAGCTTGTTAAATTTTTGTAGCCATATTGCACATTCAACCTATACTTAGGTTTGAAAATAATACCTGGGATGTTTTTCCTCTTTTAATTTAATTTTTCATTTACTAGTGCGCTGAACTAGAGCATTTTGTTCGATTTCACTTCGTAAAAAATGATTTTAAAATATCCATTAGCATCCTATTTCGACTGAGTTAGCTTTTTTCATTATGAGGATCGCAAAACTTCCTTCTGTTTAGGTTTATGGCTGAATATTGAAAAACTACTTCGTTGCTTAGATTTTGCACAATAACATACATCAATTAGTTAATACACTATCGCCATTCCTCACCTAGATCTAAAGCTATAAACACACTCGGATACAAAATCCTACCACCAGCGTGTGTGTTTGTGTATATTCTCTGTGTCTTGAAATGCACAGAATGAATAGCTCATAATGGGGAAAAAAGCAGATTTATTAGATTTCGATAAATGATTCGCATGCATTTTAGAAAGAGGGAGCTCATGGACAGGTTGTAGGTGGTGGAGGAAATATCGCTAGTTAATACTTTATCAGGTAAGAAGCATAGCTTTCAGAGGAGAGTGGAGGCTACTATTCAGTGTTCACATTGACCAAAAAGCCCCAGTAGCGAATATGATTAGCAGAAAGACCATTAGGGATCGAAATGTTGCTTCTCAAATCACAGTTCAAAGTACTTTACAGTGTATAGACCAGCGCAGAAAAGCTTAAAATGTGACTCTCTATGACGGCACAATATCGTGAACTGCCCCTGCAATCAACGTTTTAACATCGTCATTGAAACATACAGAAACACACAAGTAAATCGTCTATTTCAACGAATGGGTTTTGGTCAATCATAGTCACAGGTAAATGCAATTATGCCGATTTCCAAAGGGTGTGCAACAGGCCGATTACGAGTACATTTCAGAGACGGTGGTATTATGGTTTGGATAATGTGTTTCTGGGGCGCATTAGAAAACACAAAAAACAGGAAACATCCTGATTGAAAAATATATACTGGCTGTGTTCCTTACGAACATCATTGCAGACCCCTGGTGCACTCCTTCACTCCTACAGTGTAAAGTGTTAACAAACAAGAGAATGCTCCCTGTCATAATGACCAAATATACATTCCCATACGGTTTGGGAATTATTTTTGTGAATTTGTTGTCACGTCATGGCGTTCGAATTCACCTTGCATGAATCCAACTAAGCTTTTGTGGTTCCACTTAGAAAAACTACACACTGTGCTCCAACGATATCACCTCGCTTGCCTCACAGGTCGCAGGTGGTCTTATAAATTCTTAACAAGCACATTGCTTCATTTGCAGAATAATAATTATATTTTAATACCACTTAATAATATAATATTTTTAAAGTTGCTATATTTAAGAAAGTATTACACGTCAAATTTAACCAAGTTTTAAAGTCTATCCAACATTTCACTCTTCGTAGATCAAACATTTGCATTAGAAAATCATCAAAACCTATCCTAAAAATAAAAAAAGTACATCTGCAATTCTAAAAACTGCACTAAAAATTAAGCACTAATTGAATAAAAAAATAGCAAATTTGAGAGCAGTAATTCATGAAACATCACTTGTAAAAAATAATACAATTTATGTTGAAATGATGAGCAATTTAATTTTTGTTTCAAATATAATACTTTAGTTTTGTTTTTCAATATGTAGAAATACATTTAGAGCATGTGTGTGTGTGACAATATGTATATATTAAAGATAAATTATTGAAATAACAAATTAGTTAAGAAATTAATAGATTGTATGTTTAAAAAAACCTATTTTACGATCGAAATAAGTTTATAAAACAATTTTATGGGATTTTCTTAATTGAAGCAGTTTTTAGAAGTTTTACATAAATTTTTAAACTTTTTCCAGCTTTCCATGCATACTATTTCTTCTAAAATGCAAATTGTTTAAATTCTATTTCTATCGCTATAATGGAGGCTATAAATTTTACCGTTCTTTATTAATTTTGAATAAATTTATTACACTAAAATAAATTAACTGCAGCCCCTTTAATTTTAATTTCCATTTTTGAGGAATAATGATACTAGAAAATGGTTGAACAATATAATATAAAAAAATTAATCTAAAGACTATCTATCAGCTTAATTAGGTCTAAGAAATATATAACAAAATAATTACATAACTTCTTGTACACAACAAAAAAAAATTGCAATTGTTCTTAATATCTTTATAGTCATTTTATTTCTGAGGAAACTAATAAAATTTAAATTAAAATTTTTGAGAAGAAATAGTAGGTAACAATTTTATATACGAATAGCTTTGACTATACTTTAATGTCATAAAGTTTCAAAATTTATTTTTCTGTTGAGTCTTATTAATGACTTTCTCGATATTACATATGTTTCTAATATGTCTGCAGTTTAATTAATTTATGTAAAATAATATGGTTTTGCATTCAACACTTCTGTAATTCTTCCTGAGGTGTAACTCCTCTCCCTGTTTTTTCCTGCAATTGAAATGCTATAATTAATTTAAACAAGTCATAAATTGCGAGAAAACCTTAATATGTTAAGTTAGATATATGCACTGTTAGTTATAAATCTTGCTAAGTCATTTATTTTTGTTTTGCTTTTATATTTTGGAAAAATTAAACTAAAAATAGTGATTAATGTCTTAGAAAATAAATCTCATGAAAATTACTAAATATTATAATGATATGATGTTGGAAAAAAGCTGACTTACGTCGTTTCCTCCTAACTAATATGGAATATTTCTCTAACAAATAGCTTTTGTTCAATCATTTTGCCCCAATGAAGGGGTAATTAAAATAAGCATTTAAAAACATACATTTGTGAGATGAATATTTTTAAGGCATAAGATTTGAAACAAATTGCACATACAGTATTATTGATTCTATCCTTTATTTTTACGTCCTCAAATTAAAGTGTCATTAGATATCTAGCTAAAAAATGCTGCCCAAGATTTAATGAGAGTAATTATACACCCACGAAGAAATTACCTTCAAAACTGGTAATTTCTATTCAAGACGCTATATTAAAAATTTCATTGTATCTCATTACTCACAATTAAAAATTTATTGGCATAAATGATTATAGTGTACCAAAACTACTTTTAATGACAGATAAGTAATTATTTTGTAACTTTTGATTTTTCTTGCAATTACCTTAGAATGGAGATAATGATGGTAACTATTTGGGTTCCTTTTCAAAAGTTTCCATTTGTTTTCCATTAAGAAATGGATACCATTCAGCACAATTTGAGGAAAATACTTAATTAATGGTAAAATTGTTTCTTCTTCAAGCGGCTATATAGAATATTTATCTTTTAAATTTTTTTATTGAATACTAAATTACATTTCTTTCTTTTCCATAAAGACCAGTAATTTATGGTAAATTTTGAAATAAGACTGTTTCTCAGAATATTTAAATAAGATTAATTGCATAATTTTACAAATGTTTCTTATATGGATTGCTTTTAGAAAATATTTTGTTTCGTCTTAGGATATTCGAACAAAACTAGTTCTTTTTTATGGAGTTCTATAATTAAACCCAAAAGTTATTTTGCATCATTTCAAAAAAAATTTCTGATGCTGTTCTGCAGGACATTTCCGTCTTTAGATTGAATGAACTTTTCATATTTTTCTATGAAAGAATAAAATAGGATATCTCAAATTTTTCGTATAATTCACTTGCGTTCGTTAGTCTTTGATTCAATACAGAGTTATTGAATATTTTTTTCTAAAGCAATGAAACATATCATTGTTTTCTATAAGCATATTATATCATTCGAGAAATATTTTACTTTATTATGGAGATTTTATTTCCAAAGATAAATAATTATTCAAGAAATAAATTGCTAGGAAAGTAACAATCGCTGAAATACTTAAATGCTGTTTCTATTTTTATACTTAATATCCTCCCTTATTTATCTATGTTCTTGAAATATTTAAGTAGAGTAGCGTATACCAAACCGTGGGTGTAAGACTTTTCAGTGGGGATGGGACGATGACATTGAAAGGTCGAAAATGAAAAAAAAAAAAAAAATATACTTGCTGAAAAAAAGCAAATTAAAATACATTCTGAAATAATAAGAAATAAAATACACTGTTATAATATAAATGTATCTCTACTGCATAATACATTTGTATGTATGTGTGTGTGATAATTAATTTATCAATATTAAATTAAGCACAAGTTTAAAAACTACTAGTGACTCCCTTGAGCTTGTCATATACAGAATTATACACCGACTTTAATATTTATCTTGATAATTTTTGCGGTTTATAATTAAGTTTGTGTTGTAACTTCAAGAACAAAAAGTATTATAATTGCATTCAATACGTTGTTATTGTAGGGAGGAGGTGATAAAAATTATGATTGAAAATTGTGTCACATAAATTGAAAGTTTGAAAGACCCTGAAGTTGAGTTAAATTATGTTCTGTTACAAAATATTATGTTTCTCGAATGTTTTAATATACACTTTCTAATACATTTGTACATTTGATACTTCGATGATAAAATATGTTTTATAACATATCTATTTAAAGATAGCACTATCAATTTAGTTACGGTGATTTTAAACCAATCAAAAAATGGACATTACTTGCCTTTTAGTTCGTTAAATAAAGTAATGGTATAGTTTTAAGAGTTATAATACTTTTAAATAATAATGGAGATTTTTTAATGTATATAAAAAAACGAACTTTTATATTAAAATTCTTATTCATTTTTTAATTAAATACTTTTATATTTTGATATAAAATGTTTTAAAGGATTTCATTTAATTCCATGTATCATTGAAAAATATAATTATTTCATTATTTTAAAATAAATGCAATTCTTCAAGTGTTACAATAAGTCAAAATGTTTGGAAACTGCTTCAAATATTATGTGACTTGAATTAGTTTTACTGCTATCGTTTTCTCCCTCGTACTCTATAATGCTTACTCTTAAGAACAAAATTTTTTTTATGATCAAATCTTGTTCTGACATCCCCGTTATATTTTCAGTACACTTAAAGTCTATGCGGCTACGTAATTGTCTTTTAGCACTAGAACGTCTGGGATTTCGATTACCTTTATAAATCCACCGTTGGCATTTTGATACCACAAAAAAAATATATAAATGTTTTAACTAAATAAATGCAGAACTATTGTTCAGTAGGGTTTAGTTTTAAGATTTTTTAAAATTATTTCACGTAATTAACATATTTTATGACCTTTAATATCATAAAAATTGCCGTTGACATTATGTTTCGCAAAGCTTATTGGACCAGTGCTTTGTCGTAAAACATTTCGAGTCGCAAATCTGTCGGGGACACTACTATTATGCCGTATCCATTCTGTGCCATCCCTAGTGATATATATATATATATATATATATATAAGGAGTTGCTGGAATATTATCAATTAAATCTGCACTTTCTTCAGATTATTCGCAGTTATTTTCACTCAATCTTATGTCTTCATCGTAATCTAAATTAGAGCAAGACACAGCTACCCACCATATGATTCATTCTCAGAAATATTTTGCAAAAAATTAGCAATTTCATCAGGGACCTTTTCTACTAGCCATAGTTTCAGAGGGATCTGCCACAAGGTTTGAAAATCGAATGATTTCTTTTTCTTTTTTGTCACACAACACAATTTTAGAAGAATAGATTCGTTTCTGCTGATAACCCAATAAAACTGCATTCAATTTCAAATAAATGTGCGATAGTACTTTAGAAATACTTTGGATAGTACCTTCGTTTCGAAATAAAACCAGTGGATGTTCTAGGTATTAACCTAATTTACCTAAAACCACAAAACCTTTACTGCGAAATTACCATAAAAAATAATTAAAAGTCATGAAAAATTTTCAAATTCCCTGTAAAAATGTGGAAAGGAGAATAAACTGAACAGGCTCCGGTATCAAATGGACACCGATGGACGTTCTAGTGTTAGAAAATGTACGTCTATTCAATACACTTCTATTTGTACATCAGTACTCATTTTCATGCATCACAATTCTATCATATTGTATGCCTTTCGTATGAAACAACGTGATAAAGAAACTGAAGGAGTTAGTTAAGAGAAATGTGCTTAAGAACTCATAATGAATATAAAACTCTTGTTTATCTAAATAAATATGTTTTGTTTGTTTTTGTTTTATGTATCATACTTCTATACATCCGAAGCCCAGTGGCTGAGTGGTTATTGGATCGCGCTTTCACGCCACAGGGTGGCCGCGGTAGCCGAATGGTATAGGTATCGGATCGTGGCTTGCTTTGTCACGAGTTCGAGCCCAGTACCACTAAAGACCCGCCGTGTAGGACAGCGATTCACGTTAAATCTGTCGAGAGCTGAAACGTCCTCCCGTTGGTGTGGTGTGGTAGTTAGGATAGGGGGGTGCCAGCTCAGGTGTCGTCCACGTCACTTGACCATGGTTGAAAATTACGTGGTCCGTCGCCAAAAGCCCTCGTGTAGCTGAACAGTGCGACGTAAATATTCAATCAATCAATCCACGCCACAGGTCCGAGGTCCAAACCTCGGGCTGGACAAGGTTCACTCAGCCTTTCATCCCTTCAGTGAGTCGATAAAATGAGTACCAAGCATGCTTTAGAGCTTTACACTGGAGGTTTTCACGTCAGACTGACCACCTAACCGAAACATCTGCTCATGCACCTCATGGCCCAAGGTCGCGCATAATGATTTGGGCACATTAGGCCTTGGCCTTCTTGGGCTGTCGCGCCATTGAGTTAAGTTTACTTCTATACATCAATTGGAAAACAAAATATTGAAGTTCATGTACATTTTCTTTAATAATTTGCTATTTATGGCACTTATTTTTATTACCTTTTTGTGAATTACAAAAATCGATTTTGATATCAGAAAAAATTGACTAAAAAATGCGATGTTTTGAATATTGTTTTATTATCTCTTGTTTTCTCAAGTTTTCGAAGGTTTTTTAATATCCTTTCTTTTTAATTTTTGTTCTGTATTTGTCTTAAACAATAATGTATACGCTTTGGTACTTTTAAGCTGCTTTATGTGAGACAAAACTCTTTTAATAAAGATCCGCAAATAAATTTATAAAACAAATATAACATACCTTTATCGTTTGCTGATGAATTGTTTAACTTTTTTTGTGTGCTTGTGTGCATTGTAAAAATATCTTTTCTCATGTATTCATTAATACTAATTAAAACAGCTCATTTAAGTAACCAAACAATTTAGAAAAAATGCATTCAAGAGGAGATTAAATGCATTTTTTTACTCGAAATTTTGGGAGAAGAAAAAATTGCTTTGTTTTCAAGCATATATTTTGAAAACAAAGAAAAGGCAAATACAACAATACCAATAAGTGTAATGAACGCACCACTGAATTTTGTAATCAATTCTATAGAAGGCTTTTAAGAAAACCAGTTTTAGTCCAACACATGTGAAAAAAAATATAAATATTTTTTTTTGTATGAACCCACACACAGAAATCTTATTTGTAGCTTGAAAGGATAAATATCTTTTAGAGAAGTGCACTTGTACTTAAGAAAACAAATTGCATGGGCATTTGAGTATTTAATCTTTCTGCAAGAAAAAAAAATTGTTTAAATCGCTCTTATTTGTAAAACGCAATGTTTGTTGGGCTTAAGACCTACACCTAATATACATATATATGTATATATCACGTGTTATTTTTTGTACTCACTAAAAAATTCTCAAAAGCATTTTTCATTAGTTTTGTTTTCTTCCTCTTAAGACCTATGTCCTAATGCTTTTAAAACAAATTTAATTCGAAGGATAAAAAGATCGATTGCCTTGCGACAAAACATTTTTCACCAACAAATCTAATTAAATGAAAACCGATGCACCCTTTAAGATATATCACACAAAACAGCATTCTTCAGGAAAGCCTTTGTTTTAGATTTTAAACATTATTTATCTAATCTTTGATTCTTTTTCACTTGTAGTTTAGAAGTAGTTTTTAGCCTCAGTGGTTTTTCAACATCTTATAAATTACGTAACTTTGCCAGAAAGAATGTTTATCAATTATTTATTTTTTTAAAGGAAATCATGATTAATATAGTATTCGGACTATTTTTCAGAACTCTAGGAAACATGGAGTGAGATTTTTCTTTATATTTTGTCACCTCTAATAGTCTTAAAAGACAAGCAAACTCTTTCAACCTTCTAGAATGTGTTTAAATATTACGATTCCCATGCTTTAATACGTGATATCAGAAAAATAGAATAATCGAAATAAATATTTTTTCAGATCTTTGGCTAGATAGTTTTGATGTGTATTTGTCCAAGAAAAATATAAAATATATTTATTTATGCAAAATTTAAATAAATTAGTTTATTTATTTAATATATTTAATTATGATAATTTTAATTTTTTATAGTACTTGTGTGGACAGAAACGAATGGAAAAATCAGTCATTTCATTAAAGACAACGATCGAGATATGATGTCATTACAAGAGTCAGTATTTCGTCCAGCTAAAGCCTGAATTTTTTAAATTACACCTCTCAAGGAACTGATTTACTTTCTCATAAAGGCAGCGGAATCGTCATCGACGTCAAATATTCAGTTTTGCATCATCGATTCAATATTCAGACACATAGCACTGTTATTACTGCCACTAAAGTGATGAAAGTGATCCACTCCCAATTATTATCTGCTTATTTTACAAACTTCTTATTAAGACCCTTCCTTTAACTGGTTCAGGTGTTTAGCAAATCCAATCTAAAATATATTTTGCATTTGGAAATTATACCCCTTCATATAACATTGTTGTGCTTTAGTAAGACAAATTTCAAGATAGTCACATAGTCCTCAAAAACGCTACAAAAGGTGAAAGACTATCGATTGTTACATTGTAATCAATGTATAAATTTATTCTGGCAGACCTAAGAGATTTCATTCAAATATTTATGTCTTACAAGGAGAAGGCACGAGTAAGGAAATTCATTTCGGGTCGATACTTGGTGTAATAGTAGTACTCCCTTAGGGTGTTCAACCCTTAACGTAATTCCGTCGAATGGCCAGTCAATTCGGAGAAAACAGCGTTCGAAATTCATGCTTAGCTTTTATACAATTAATTTTCACTTTTTTTTACCTGCCCAGAGGCTCAATTGGTAAATCGTCTGCCTTCAATGCAGTTGAATTTGAGTTCGAATCACACGAAAAATATTTTTCTTTGAATACCTTTAATTGTTTTTTTAAATAAATAAATTTATTTATGAAAGGTTTATTAAATATTAAATGATATTCTACGTAATTATTTTGCATTTTACACAGTAAAAAATTACTGTAACTATATGAATATTTATATAATGTTCGATAAATAAATTTTAAATAAATAAATAATATTTATAATAAAAATATTAAATGATATTTTACATAAAAATTATGTATAAATAGTTTTATACTGTGAAATACAATATACTATAAATGAAATATTATATATATATATATAAATATAAAATAATTTATAAAATTTATTATTATTAATATTGTTAGATTAACTATTTCGTAATTATATGAAATACTTAACAAGTGCTTTTTAAATAAATCTATTTAATTAAAAAAATTATTTAATAATTTTAATAATAGTATTTAAATAATTTTAATATTTT
>BMAV01027721.1:77586-96143 GCA_019973955.1 Trichonephila inaurata madagascariensis
TTTAATTAATAATAATTTTAAGTAATTTTATTTAATAATCAATTTTAATTAATAATAATTTTAAGTTAGTTTAATTAATAATTAATTTTAAGTAATTTTAATCAATAATTAATTTTAAGTAATTTTAATCAACAATTAATTTTAAGTAATTTTAATTAATAATAATTTTAAATAATAAATTTATTTACTTATTTTTTTAAATTTATAAAATACAAAATAATTACATAAATACCATTCAATATTTAATAAACCTTTAATAATTAAATTTATTTAATTTTAAAAAATAATTAAAGGAATTGAAAGTAAAAGTTTTTCGCGTGATTCGAACTCGGATTCAACTGCATTGAAGGCAGACGATTGACCAATCGATTCACTGGGCCGGTGAAAAAAAGTGAAACTTAATTGTATAAAAGCTAAGCATGAATTTCTAATGCTATTTTCTCCGATTTGACTGGCCATTCGACGGAATTACGTTAAAGGTTGAACACCCTAAAGGAGTACTACTATTACACCAAGTATCGACCCGAAATGAATTTCCATAGTTGTACCCTCTCCTTGTTATATTAGTCTTAGTTTTGACAATGTAGATAAAAATATTTGTGTAGAACTGAACGTACGGACGTGATCATCAAATTAGGATCCCCGATTAATGACTCCCTTTCATAAGCAAATGCGGTGCGACCTGTCAAGGAAAATGCTGAATTATTTCGAGCAAGAGGAAAAAAGGGTTTTGGGTCATGAGTGTATAAACAGATGAATTTTGGACATCTTATATTAATCCAGATATTAAGTAGATGGGCAAGCAATAGCTGCTTTCCCTAGGAAAGCTAAAATTCAGAAGTGAGTCATTGTAGTAACGTACTACATGGGAAAACCATAGACGAGTACTAGTGAATGGTGAAGGACATTGCTTATAAAATTGTTCGATGTTCTCATCAAAAGTTTATGCAGTATGAACAACATAATCGTTCGTACTCTCGACGACGATGCACTTGCTCACTCATCTCAAGACGCGGCTAAGGAATCAAAGTAAGGTTTACAAAATTTTGACACATCCACCCTATTCACCCGATCTCACACAAGCAACAATTATTTTTTAATTCCCAAAGTGAAAACAAAATTTCGTATTTCATGGTGGAAAATTTGACAACACAACGAATGACATTCAAGGGATGGAACAATAGATGTCAAATGAAAATGTTTTAAAATTAATATTTTTCTAATAGATATAAGACTTCTAATGGAAAATTTTCAATACATAAAAAGTACTTCTGATATATTACCAAAGTGAAAATTTTTCTAAATATTTTAACAGTAAATCTTATACAATCGTTGAAGATACATTTGATACATAAATGATGATAATGTAACTACATGATACATTTCCAAAAATATCTTATAATAAATTTAACAAAACTCTACTAAGAATATGATTTAATGCTTTATAGTAGAGTTTATCCTTTTTAAGGTATCCGACTACGTCCGTAACCATGATTTTAAAAAGGTGCATAAATGGAAAAGTTTCATGATATTTAGTGTCACTTTTGATTAGAACCCATGTATAAAATTGTTTTAAGGACATTTTGACAAAAAAAAAAAAAAAAAAAATCACTTAAATACAATATTTCGGCAAAAAATTAACTGAGAATAACTTTTTTTCAAACTATTCTTCTTTTGTGAAAAATGCTTCTATTATAATAATATTTTGCCTGTACATAGCTCAGACCTCTTTACAGAGGCTCAACTATGATTTTTGAAAAATTCACATTATTTTAAGAGTTGCAACTATTTGAAATGACTATCGGCGTTTTATTCTTAAAATATTTCCCCTCTGTTGTCGTAAAACATGGATAAACCCACTTCTAAGTTATATATTTCAAAAATTCTAGTTGAGCTTCTGTACAGTGGTCTGAAATATATACAGGCAGAATAATATTATAATAGAAGCATTTTTCACATAAGGAGAATATTTTGAAAATGGGTCATTCTATGTTCATTTTTTGTCAAAATATTGTTCTTAAATAATTTTTTTTAGTGATACTATTCTTAAAACAATTTTATATGCAGTTTCTAATCTAAGTGACACTAAATATCATAAATATTATCGATTTATACGCTTTTACAGAATCACGGTTCCGAACGTAGTCGGATACCTTAAAAGTGTATTTTTTTAAGGTTTGTATAGAGCTTTCACACATCGACATGAATATAATTCATTCTAATCGGTACAGAATGGGAGGGAAGAAAAGCAGTTGTGGAAAAATTTTAATTTTGTTCTTTACAACATTTATTTTAAAAAAACGCAAGCTGTGAGGAACTAGCTAGTCATGTAAAAGAAAAGTATGGGAATTATTCCGATTGATATATCAATTGTGAAACTTTTAAAATCAAGCATTGTAATTTTTTTCCCTTTAATATTTACAAGAAGCTTCATAAGAAAATAAAAAAAAAAATGAAAAAGAAATTGTAAATTTAAATTTATGCATTTGCAATATATATTTATAATCATGTTAATTAATTAAAGAGAATTATTTAGAGTATTTAATTTATTTTTGAATGTATTGGTAAGAATAACAAAATAAGAATATTTTAAAAACAATTATCATGATTTTTTTTATTTGTGTTTGAAATATCATCACATGTTGAGTTTTGATATTTGAATATGGAATAATTTTTTTACTTGCTAATTCAATTTAAATATAAAAAGAAAAATACTTCACAAATGAAAGAAAAATATGCATAAAAAATTAGACTCCATTAATAATTATGATAAGTACTTTTCTACGAATCGTTTAAATGTAATTATTATTTTAGAAAAAAAAATAGAAAGACCCTTTTAACACTTATTACGCTTTGCTAAAAGATTAATTGCCTTCAGTTTTTAGTGTTAAATGAATTAATTTACCAATGTCATTAAGTATTCAGAGTGAGATATGATCACATCTCTTATTTCGGGCTTAATTATTTTCCGAGAAAGCGCATCATTTCCATTAAAATATGAACATGTATTAATTTTCAAAAGTACTGAAAGAGATATTGCCTAAATGCATGATGCAAATTAGGAAAATAAATGATTTTATAACAGACAATTTATTTTGTCCCACTTTGTTTCCCCTTTTCTAAATAAGCAATATCTAAAAGAAAGTTCTGGAAAAATGTGTCGCTATTGTGAAAGATGTGCTATTAATATTACAAAATGAAGCAAAGTTCATTATTTATTAAACAATCATTATTACTTCGAAGTATGCCTTAGAGAATGAAAAGACTACTGAAATGAGTCTAGGAATATATTGCCTTATTTTTTAGTTTATTTTGCAATTTCAGGCTGAAAAAGATTTTTAGTTTGATCAAAAAATTTTTGTTTGGTAATTTATTTTTTGTGTAACATCATAATCAAGAAAATGTTCCCATTAATTTAGAGAAAAATTAGCGAAATTGCTCAAAACATGAGATTTATTAGCAAAGAGTGCATCTCAAATTAAATTAATATGTACGTGCGTCTTCCAGAAAGCGCAGTTTAAACGTCAGAAACTCGAATATCGTAGTGAATATAAACTTCAAAAGTAAATAGCTCACATCATATATATATATATATATAGTAAAAAGCCTACTCTACCATGTGAACAATATTTACACACACAAATTAATAATGGATATTAAATATGATTTTGATACACATATATTTTCAGTAGACGAACTTTTCGTTTAAACAGCAAACATACAGACACACACAACGCAGAACAAAATAAGATGGACACACGATTAGCGAAACATTATAAAAACAAGTAGTAGCCTACAAATTTTCCTTAAAATCGAGATTAATACAAAGCGGCAAACGGAAGTTCAAAAATTCACCTGACTTCCGAGAACGTCTCTTCTGATTGGTCCAGATAATCCGATGATACGGCTTACGTTGTAACTATTCTAAGTTTGATGGATTTATAGTTTTCAAGTAATTGAAGTTAGATTTATTTCAGTTAGGCTTATAGCTAATAATTGTTGAGGAGGTTTTAGGACCATTACAAATTTAAAAGCTCTTAAGATGAATTTATTGTGTGAATTATCACACAGACACACACACATTATATATATATATATATATATATATATATATGTTTGTGTGTGTGTGTATGGTGTTCGTGTACTCCTGGCCGGTGTTGTCTGGATCTTGGATACAAACCCGCTATCAAGGCACGGTATAGAGTGGCTGATGCACGTGCATCGAGATAATGAAAATCTTCTCATTTTTGAGATGTGGAATTTTAAAGAAGGTGTATCAGTTCATTTTGCTTCCTCATTTTCCGACCATGATTCAAAATTACGTGATACGTTACCAATAGCGTTTGTGTTGCTTCAGAATGAAAGGTACATTAAAATAAAATCTCACACTTGTGTGTAAAAGTTGTAAGATATTGAAATTCATTTCATGTATCTAGAAACTTTTCTTAGATTTCATTAAATTGCAAATGATCAATAGTTAACATTTGAAATAACAAAATTTACTTTAAGAGAAATACATGCCTTGATGTTCAGTTTAATACCATATTGTTGACTCATTAAGGGTAAATTATCATATCGTGGTCCAACATGGTAGAAATTAAAGCTTGGTGAACAGTGAGTAAATCATTTAGAGTTTCAGAGCTGAAATTAATTATTCGGATGATGCATAAATAGGAGAAATTTCATTTAAGTGCAATAAGTTTCACTAGAATTTGATTTCGAATTCGTTTCATTAGGCAAAATGAATTACTCTCCGACGTATAATATCATTTATTAAACACAATATTTTCTTACTGAGGGAGCTTGATTTCTCTGGGTTTTAAAAAATATGTCGATATTTGTGGAAGAAATATTGGATTAGACAAAATAAATCTAGAAAAAATCGAAGGTTAATTCGAGATTTGTATCAAACCTATATTCTTGTTGAACTACATAACATGAACAGTTCTACCACAAAAACAAGAGATAAAATATTTTAAGCCTAGTTATGCCTTCGCATTTGAATTTCTTTTGTCTTATATTTCGTCTGCATACAGTGTTGTAATTAACTCCAACACTATTTTGTCATCCGAAAGTTAACTATTAACATATTTTATTCAAATATATGTGTGTATTTAACTCCGTATCTTTTGTACGTTGTGGTTTACATAGTATGATGTGTATTTAACTGATATACACAACAAATTTGAAGGTGACTTAAAATCTTTTGACATTTCCTCTTTTGAACTTTTCTCAAACATATATTGCTTGCTACAAATTTTATGACTGACTTTTTTCAAACACTTATTAATTTTTTGATTAATAAGCAAGTTAATGCAATTTGATGATATTAGGAATCTCAAACTGCTGTTTCATTTAAATAATAATTCTTTAAATTTTTATATGCTATATTCAAATTACAATTTCTGACAAGTTTAAGTTTAAATTGCCTTGTAAATAATTCCTTTTACGGATTTTTTTTTTTACTTGGAATGCAAAATTTGGGGAAAATGTCAATGTTATATTAAATAATTATTTACTAAAATTGTTATTTGGACAACACAATCACTAAATATATAAAGTCCTTAAATATATATATATATATATTTAAGCTCTGATTCTAGAAGAAGAAATAACAAGTATTCAATTAATTACTGGTACAATTTTTGAATGTAATTTTATATAAACAAATTTCGAAGAAATCCCCTAATAAATAATTAGTTTCAAATTTACTCGCAAGTTACTTTTGAAGAATTAAATTATACTAAAAAAAATGTCTTACAATTATCAAAATTATCCACAGTTTATAAAACAAATATGTATTAAGATTATGCTGATTTTTTCCCCTGAATTTAATTTAAAGACACACACAATAACAGATATTATACTATTTTACCAAACAGAATAATATATTTCTAGACTAAAAGATGATTATTATTCTGCTAAATTACTCTCGTCCATCTGTCAACCTAGCTGCGGTAATATAAACTTACGCGAGTCAGTATGACTCCTAGCTGCGTCATTTAATATACGTATCCAGAATCATCCTCTTTTATGTCTGATTCTCGAAAGATCATTATGGTGCAAGAGAATGGTGTCAGAGCTCTATTATACTAATTATTGATGGTTTCGTTAAGATTGATGGCTATTGCATCAGCGTACATTTAGGTAAATTTGAACATATAATGTATTTTATTACAAATAATTATTAAAATCTCTTAAGAAGACAACATAGTGAAAGTATATGTAAAATATTATGTTTCTTTTAAAAAAAGTAGATTATTTGAACTGTTTTGGTTACAATCTAGTACTTAAAATGTGTTTAGTTGCTTTAAGGTATCCGACTACGTTCAGAACCGTGATTTTTCAAAAGCGTGTAAATGGATAATATTTATGATATTTAGCATCACTTAGATTAGACAATGTATATAAAATTGGGTTAAGAATAGTATTACAATAAAAAATTATTTAAGTACAATATTTTGACAAAAAATTAACTTAGAATAACCTATTTTCCAAATGTTCTAGTTTTATAAAGAAGGCTTCTATTGTATTAATATTTTGCCTGTATATAGCTCAGACCTCTGTACAGAGGCCCAACTAGAATTTTTGAAACGCATAACTTGGAAGTCGGTTTATCCATGTTTTACGAAAACAGAAGGGAGAAATTTTGAGAAAATACGCCGATAATTATTTCAAATGGTTGTAACTCTGAAAATATAGTAAATTTTTCAAAAATCATAGTTGAGCCTCTGAACAGAGGTCTGAGCTATATACAGGCAAAATATTACTACAATAGAAGCATTTTTTACAAAAGGAGAACATTTGGAATAAAAGTTATTCTAAGTTAATTTTATGCCAAATTTTTTTGTATTAAATAATTTTATACATGTATTCTAATCTAAATGACACTAAACATCATGAAAATTATGCATTTATGCGCTTTTTTAAAATCAAGGTTCCGAACTTAGTCGGAAACTACCTTAAGTCTATTTAAGATTTTAATTATTTTCTATTTTATCAAAGATCTCGTTAAATTATTAGATTGAATGAAACTCTAAAATGTTGAAGGCAAAACTGTATGTGCTTTAAAGCTTACAATAAAATGTATAATTCATTTACATTGAATTACTTTTTTAAATTTATATAACAATAATTTAAGAACGTTGTATAACAATAAAATTACGATAATATACTCATTTGACTTATACTTATTCCGGAGTATATACATTTTATGCTTAAAAAGGAGTATATAACGGGATTAAGTCGCACGAATTATCGTCATGATACTTGATTTCTAATTTGCTCTGTCATTGGACAAATATTTATTAATATTTTAGTCATTCAATAGAAGGAAAATTATGTGAGTAGATAGATTTCTGTATATTTGAAATAATTATAATCATAATTTTAAAAAAAAGACAACTTTCACCTGAAGCTTTTGATTTCAATTTTTAATTTCTTCTGCCGTTCACATAAATAAAACATCCACCAAAATTTATGGTTCGACTTATCTTTGACGGTATCAGTAAAAGAATGAGAATAAATAAAAAATATCAAAATATGAACTGGGCGCATGTAACTGTTTTACTAATGAAACATGTATATCAGTTAGAGGAAACTGTGAATATCTCGATTGTATGTTTATGCTTTACAGTTCTACGGAAGTGTATCACAAATCATTAGATGTTGCTTAGGCAATGTTCCAAGATAGCAGTTAACTAAATGGATAGAAATGAGGCATAAAAAAGCCGAGGCTGCTGCATATCTACAAATATCTTAAAGTGCGATTCAAAACTATGCCCTCAATTTGAATTTTAAAAGACATCTAAAAAGTTTCAGGTCATCTACGATTACAAATTTTAAGTAATTTTCATTTTTAAATTTCCAACACGAATGAGTGTGATCCTATCATACTCTTTATTCGAGATCATTTCGTCACGATAAAGATGATAATATCTGCTATTAAGGTTCACAGGCATCTTCATAATTGAGATCCCTACTCCTAGTGCATGTATTTCTATTAATCAACGATATACATATACCCATTTACGTTAGGTTTACCTGGTCAAGGCAACGAGCCTTTATACTCTTCACAGCTTAATTTCGGTTGACTTTGAAGATTGATTAAGGCTGTCTTCTAATCTGAACAGAAAGAGGTAACCGAAACAAGCTTCCCAACATTATTGAAAGATACATGTATAGAAACAGTAATAGCAAAACATGAAATGGATTGACTTATTGACCTGCATGTAATTCACGAAGGAATCATGATTGCTGTAAGGAACCATGAGATATTTACTCCGCTCCGTTCACATCTTCCGTAATCGATTAATTCAACCTCTAATTGGACGATAATTTCAAAACTCGCCAGGTTAGCCTTATTAATGTATATTTCTAAATGCCAATGTTAGTTGTAAATAGTCGATTAAAGATTTAGATCTTAGTCACTTTTAGTTGATTTTTCTTTTATTAAGGCTGGAATTTGGAGCTTTATTATGGCTATTGGCAACGGAACTTCATAATTTTGAATCTGGGTTAAGTGATGAGCAGGATATCTGAGCTAGAGCATTCCGCAACAACAAAATGAGAGTGTTGTGACAAGACAGTTTTAACATGCATTATCCCATCAATGTGCCGGTTTTTTAATGACATCAAGACTCGTATAAAAGAATTGACAATACCAGCAGCAAGTTAAAGACGCTGAACACTCGGCAACCGCGGAAACTTAAAACTTTTCGAGTGAGATGAATTTATCTAGGGATATTAACTATTTGTTAATTGACTAATATTTAACCTTAATATCCAAAAGTCAATCAACGATTTTCATCAAAACCTTTACGATTCCCTTTTCTATTTTGTGTCACATTACGTTAAAATACAACTAGGTATATTAAGGTAGTGCTTTTTTTCACTTGAAAAAATAGGTTCTTAGAATTAAGATATAGATTCTTAAATATTGGAAGTGAAGTTCAGATACTTAATCGTTTTTTATTAATTTATATTAAATTCGAGGAATAATTTACTTAAAAGCTTGTACGAGTTTAGTGGAACAATATGTCCTACAAGATATAATGAAGTCATCCATTTTTTTTAAAAAAAATCATTCAATAAATAGTTTTTTCATGAAGCAGAAAAAATGTTATTTTCTAAAGAATAGAAAATATTGATTGAATTTGCAAAGAATTTTTCATTTGGAGGGAAAAGAAAAGAAATGTCATTTACATACAGTGAAAGAAGAGTACAAATAATTAAATTTTTTAAAAAAAAAATGCGAATATCAATTTACCAAGGTCGAATTTTTACAAGAAACACTGTAATTCGTAAGCGTATATGAAACTTCAATATTGAAATAAGCTTGATGTCAGCTTTAAATGATTTTCAATGGGCTAAATTCCATTAATAGTCAAATGATAAATAAAACCCAATGTTTCTGGCCAACCAGTTCTTGCACCTTCATTTTGACAACAGTTGTTTCTTGCAGATACTTTCTTCTAAAAAGTTCACTTTTGGAACAATATTAACTCACGTATATATATACTTAAAAGAAAAGGTGCACTTGATTCAAGAAACACTTGAATAATGTTTGATTTTTTTTTAAACATTTTTTATAAGAATCTTAATACTGGGAAATATTTACCATTTTTTTTTTTTTTTTTTTGAAATTAAAGTGTATATGGATTTTATAAGTATAAAGAGTACAAAAGCTGATGTTTACCTTATACTCAACAAACAAACAGTTGAATATGTTTATGAATATGTTGAATATCATGTGATCACACATTAGAACTTAGTACATTTAGAGAATGTTTATAACTACGGATCTTTCAGGCGGCTCAGGGATGTTAATTTTCTCTGGATGGCTGAAATATAAACAATATTCCAATATATATGTTGCAGGGAAATTATTAAATTAGGGATTTCATCAAATCCCTAAGAGAGATAATCAATTCACGCAAGATGTTAAAATAAGAACTCTGTAAGGTGATTTCCCTAAGGAAAGTAAGTGACTTGATCAAATCCCTAACCTGTTTCAGTTAAATGATGAAATAATATTGTCAAGAGTCTAAAAGTGTTCATTTAGCAAATGTGGTGTATTATATTAAAAGTAGAGTAATTAATACAACAATAATCATTGAATTACAGATTATTTATTCAGAATTAATTAACAAAATAAGTGGATAATAAAGTTGGTATTTTTTTTAAAGGATATTTTTAGTAGAATTTCAAACATATTTCTTTTGACATTATGCATTAATGTAGTACTTCAGAAATATCCTGCTTTATTTGTAAAACTTTTTTTTCAGTTATTTCCCTTTTAAAATAACTTTTTTTATCATCAAAAAGCTTTTTTTTTTTGCCTATAAAGATGGTGTGGTCAAATTCTGTAATTTGTTTACTTATATTTTTCAATTTAAGTTTTATCCAGTTTCTAATTTTAGGTCATACAAAAGTGATATATCAATTGTAAGATCATAATGCAAAGAGAATAACTAAATAAAACTAATGTTTTGGTGCTTCACGTAAGAAACTCGGCGCTGCCTTGCACGGAAGAGGAGAGGGGGAGGTAAAAGGGAGTGGTAACAAGCGGAAACAGAGCTCTACAAATGCTGACTTACTCATTTCATCATTTCACTAAAACAGTTCGGGTATTTGATCAAATCACTTACTTATATCAAGTAAATGACCTCAAAGAGATATTATTTTAATACCTTGCTTGAATTGATCATTTCCCTTAGGGATTTGATAAAAGCCCTAATTTCATCATTTTCCTGCGACATCTATAACTATTTAAAATTAAAATTAAATACAAATATATAACACATTATTTATAAAGGAATGGGGCCTCGGAAAAGTGTAATACGTTTAAAATATAATCATAATTTAAAAAATTATAAGCACATGAAAATAAGAAACATTTTTATAAGAAATATTAATTTTTCTTTTAGTAGAATAATAAAGTATATTTCTTTAAAAATTAAAAATAATTACATTTTAAAATTTTTTTTTAAATTTCTATTTTTTTCAAATATTTTGAAATACAAAATATAAATTATTATCCTTAAATAATGTATGGTTTAAAGAGCATGATACATTTCATAATTTTGTTATGTTTTATACATCAGAGGCTACTATTTTAGAAAATAGCGTGCTCAACGCCAAAATTATTTAATATTTATTACAAAATGTTTTCTTATTTTCATATGCTTATAGTTTTTTAAATTGTGATTATATTTCAAACATTTTATACTTTTTTGAAGCCATACCCCTTTGTAAATAATGTGTAAATGAGTTGAATTATTTAATTCAAATTTAAAAAAAAAAATATACTCGTTTGAAAATTGTATATATTTTCACCTCTCGAGACAAAAATAACACTCCTGAAACCACTTCAATAAGCTCAAAAGAAGCAATACGTTTTTCCATCTGGCAGATGCAAAGGAATTATTATATTAAAGTAAAAATTTAATATGTACTCTCTACTTTTATATGTATAATGGGAAAAATTACTTTTAAAACATTTTCTGTCGTTTTGTATTCATGTTTGATTAGTACAAAGCAGGGGGAAAAAAACTCAAAATGGAAGTTATGAAAAGCTTTTAGAGATGCAACTATGTTAATCTGAGTCTTTTAAATAATTATATTTATCTTGAAAAAGAAAAGGAATTTTATTGAAGGCAGAAATGAAATAAATAAATAAAAGTGGTGCCCCTAAGCATACCACACACACAAAAAAAAAGTTCATTTTATTGGCAAGGAGAAGAAAATATTGGAAACCACTGCTTTACATTAATGATTGAAATCTACAATCCAGTAAATAAGGCTAGATATCGTGACAAACATTCCTCCATAATACACTCCCTTCATTTTATTTTCTCAATACTTAGAGCTCAAATAATATTAAATGGCAATGTGTAGTTCGAAAGAAAACTAAATTATCATACTTTTATTTTGCCTAACAAATAAGGTCCCTTCTCCTCATCGTTTTGACTTAGATAAATTTATATTTACACATTCACCTGAATAAAACTTTTCTATTCAACGGCAATGCTTGAAATTTTGTAGACATCGCTAATGGGTTATTCATTCCCGGCTGAATACATTCTACAAGATTCTTAACTTTTATTTCGCGTGAGAAATGTTATTGCACTAATGATGTTTCTTGATTTTCTGTCACGCTATCTTGCAGAAATATAAAGTTCATCTTTCCAAACAAGATAAACTTATTTGTATTCAATAGCTTTTAGCTGATACTACGTGCATTATTTCTCCTTAAATAAATAATAAATGAATCATATTTCAACAGAGTCATTCTTAAGGTTAGGAAGTACTTATATATAAGTTTATTCCATTAAAAGTAAATCACATTTTGACCAGTGACACCACCTAAATTTGTTTCTTATGTGTATAAGCTATTATACAATTATTTAAATATGCATACATATTTTTTATACATGTGTGTGCATCTGAGTATGTATACAGACAATTCGGATTTGTAGTTCCTGTTTATTATGACTTAGAGCTAGTGTTCATGTTCTATGTATCCACGCTACCACACCATTTAGTACAAGCATTGTAAGGCGAGATATTTTTGAGTCCGTATAATATCAAATAATGAAGATGAGGCAGTGAATAACATGGATATTAATTGTTCTTTCAAATCATAGTAATGATTTAAGCAACCAGTGGGTTAAGGAGCATTTTACAGCTGTCTCATCTGTAATAACTTGTAGTAAATATGATGTTTTCTCAACTAGTGTATTTGTATATATGCTTGTTAGAATGTAACAAAATCATATGAAGATGGTAACGGTTTTATAAGATCAAGGGGAATGTATTAAATTGATTATCCTAAAAAGTAGAAAATTGTCAGTAGACTATTACTATGTCTATAAATGTTTGCTTTTTGACAAATGACAATGAATGACAATTATATAACTGACCACGTATCTTTATTAATTAGACGCCATAAAAACCTGTGAATGGTTTGAACTTGAGTTAAGTGAACATAAAGATAAGGACAACAATACAAATTATCAAACACAATTTTACAAAATAGAAAACTGTCATCAGAATTTTTCTTAAAAAAATATGATTTAAATAAACAAATAAATTAGTTATGATATCGGTTTTTGATTAATTGCTTCATTTCTTTAAAAAAAAGGATTAAAAATATATTATATTATATTATAAACTATATTTTAAATTTCACGTTGAAAGTCTGTTCAATAAATAGCGTTAAAATTCATTAAATGCATGCAAACAAAGATTACAGAAGAAAACTGTATATGTGTGTGTGTATATACGCTCATTGATATAAAGTTTTGTGCCCCAAGAAGTACTTAGACCAAATTTACGGGTCAGGCAGATATGTAAATGATTAGAAGTGCAGTGTAATTACGGAATGAGGTAATGTCATCAGAGGGCTTTGAAATTCGTTCACTTTGGATTGTAGAACAGGTAAATAGAGCTCTTTTGCGTGTATTTAATGCGTTGGAGAGGGATATGTTTTAAACTAGAGATGTCATTATGCATCTATTGGAAATAGTATGAGCAGTTGTAAAAGTGCGAGAGGGGAGAATCATAAGTTTCCCGCCACCTAAGCCGTTCTGACAATACTGTGAGGAGATATTTAGACCCGTGGACAAGAAATAGGTCTTCTACAACGACAACCAGGCCCAGGACGCCTTCGACAGATGAATAGTTGACAAGACTGTCACATCATACGTAACGCCCAAACAGCGCAACTGTCTCATTTTCCTCTATGCATGCACTGACACACACAGCACCTTCCCTATAGACATCTGTGTCAGTCTGTGCCCTCACAAGACACATATCTGATGGGGAGTCGCTATCGTGGAGCACAGTAAGTATAATGTCATTGATATCCACTCACAATTGCCATTTTTTGGAGTGGCGTTGCTTTCGAAGTTATTTGACTGCAACCAAACATATGTAATTCGTCTCCAGTGATGATTCCAAAATAAATTTGGAACCGTGCACGTGTGTGGAGGCCATATGGAGAACGTTCTCAATCCTATCTAAGCTGTACTACGACACATCTCTCAAACAAGGGATGTGATGTTTTGGATTGCATATGACAAACGATCAGGACTAATATTGACCCATGTCTAGTACGTTCGTGTCATTCTGCAGCCCCATGTGTTGCCAACTCCTGAAAGCCCTTTCTCAAAAAGAAAAATATTTTCCACACACAACAAGTGTTTCATGGGTCTATTTCCGCCACATTTCCACACCTAGTTGGCTTGCCTTATCCTCAGATTTGTATCCAATCGAGGCAAACTGATTTGATTTAGAAGTGCAAGTTGGACAGCCTACGAATGTGGTCGTAGAATTAAAGGCAAGTTTACAGTAACCGTGGAACGATATGTCGCAAGAAATTCATGCTGGATTTATGTGCATCATAGCCCGACTCTATGAAATAATGCATTCATGCTAGAGGTGATCAGCCAGGGAACTATATCCTCCATTCATTTTTTTTTTCTAAAATAAATTATCCTTTTGCTTTGATCTTTTGAATGCTCCTTGATAGGTCTTGTATCTTTAATGTCATTACTTAATTACATTAACGATGTACTTAAGTATGTAAAATTTCATTTTATTCAACAATTTTTTATTGCAACGCAATTTTTTTTTGGCAATGAGTATATTTGAAATTCATATTTTAACAAACACCTTAGACCATTATTGTTATGTTTTGAAAGTAGCATTTTAAAGATGGTAAGTATCAATATTATTAAATATTCTTACATGCTTTCATGATATTTCTCCTTCAGACTTTGGAGCAATTATTTGAGTCATATCACATGAATGGAAAAATAACGAATGCGTGACTCAAATCTGTAATGATACAAATTCATTTGGTCCTGAACATTATTATACACATATTGATATTCGCTTTCACATGAAATGCAAGCAGTAATTTATTCAAATCATTAATCAGTGCACAAGTGTTTCTTATTAATATCCGTCCACGTGTCTAATCTTAGCTTCAATTTCTAGCTTTCCTAAATGTAGGTCATTTCATTCCCTCTTCTTTACTAATGCCTCTTTACGCTTTAGTTCTTCAACCCCTTCACATTTCCCGTCTCAAATAATGTAATTAAACATCAATCTCTGGTCTTCCTTGTCGTAAGTTACGCTTCTGGCGATTACCTCTTTTAAAATTGGCTTAGTTACATCAGCTGTTGCCTTTTAGCTTAACTTTACTGCTAAGTGAAGTAAGTCTTCGTTCTTTACTTTCTTAAAAAAAAATTATCAAAATAACTTTGGTTGAACCTGAAATCCTTCAAGCTCATGACAAGATGTGATATGAGCAATTATATATAATTATATATATTTTGGCTTGAAAATTTAAAAAAAAAAAATGTAAATTAAATTCAAAATTCATAAATACACAGTACAACCAGAGGCATACGGATATGTTTTCATAGTAATGATGAAAAAAAAAGTAAAACATGCAAAAAGTGCTTATAACAAAAATCGTGCACACAAAACGTTTTAATGCATCCGACTACGTTCGAAACCATGATTTGGCAAAAACATAAAAATTGGAGTGGGGTTTCTTTTTTTTTTTTTAATTATCAGTGTTACTTAGATTTCAATACAAGTATAAAATTGTTTTAAGAATATTATTACGATAAAAAAAAATATTTAAATGTAATATTTTTGCAAAACATTAATTCCGTATTTTTCAAAAAAAATGTCCTTTTAAGAAAAATGTTTTTATAGTAAAAATATTTTGCCTGTGCTCACAATTATATTGCTAAGATATAGCTAGCCGGAACTAGGATTTAAAAATATACATTATTATCAGAGTTACTACCAATTAAAATGATTATTGGTGTTTTTTTTTGTTATAATTTCTCCCACGGATGTAATAAAATATAGATAAATCTTTGAAACTAAGAATATATAGGGAACACACAAACACACACACAAAACAATTAATTGAAACATACTACATTAACCCTTTAACGGGCACGCAGCTGAAATACAATTTTCTGAGATAAAATATTTGATAAATGTAATGTTTTCATCCTCTATAAACATTATTTAGTCACACAAAATATATCTAATCGTGGGACTTTTTCCTCGGTGGTGGCTAGAGGTTATAGCCACTGCACATTTAGGACATTTAACTTACTTTTCAGGACATAAATAATGAATCATATTACAGTAGACTTTTTATGGAAAATTAACATTTATGTAATAACTATTTAATTAACAATTAAATACAAAGTATGAGTGTAATTTAATAATAATAGAATAATTGTACAACATAGAATCCGAAATTAAGATATTTCAAAATTTAGAGTAAATAATTTAATTCATTGAATAAATAAAGTTTATATAGACAATACTATTCTTAGAAATACTGCAAAATGATCTGACACAGATATGTAATGCATTGAAAATTTCAATGCTGTGTGCACTTAAATATATATTATATAAAAATTGTCTCTCATTCTCTTTGTGTGTAAAGGATTTTACATTAACATGATGAAATTATAATTACGGGAAAGCAAAATTACGATAGAAAGTTATACGGTAATATACCTTGCTGTGCTTAAGAGAAAAACTATAAATAACACTATATGATGATTTAGCAAATTGATTTCACTTCTTTCTAAAATAACAATTCAAGTACATTAACTCCTGTAATTGTGATTCCTAATTTTCATACTTACTTAGAATATAAAAATGAGAAAAAGTGCTGCCAAAAATAAAAATTGAACATTTTATTTTTCAGTTAGTTTTGAACTAATTATGCCTTTAAGTAATGTTACCAAAATAAGCACAAGGAAAAGTAGAAGCACACACATTCACAAAAAGAAATATATTAATACATGTTTGAAAAATACTTTGAGAGATCGCATCTAGAATGTGTTGACTCTTTTTTTTTTCTTATAATTTATTCGAAATAGCACATTGCGTTTGACCGCAAGCAGATAGCGCACACTCTTTCTAGTGTTATAAGCAAAATTCGGTTTTCTCGTAATTTCTTTTCTTCCGGGTTTATGTATAAACGGATTCTATAGCTTAAATATAGGATGAACCTTTATTAAAAAACTTTTATTCTCCATGCCAGTGTAGCACTTCACATTTTTTTTTTTCTGTTTGTGTGAAGTTTTAAATTTGCATTTTTAATCCCGGGAGAATTTTCCTTTTAAAATGAAATATTATTGATTGGATGCTAATCAGATGAACTTGCCAGAAAAGTCGAGTGTGATCAATCAGTTTCTTTACTAATTTAAATTTTCGAAAGTTGCATCCCTACCCAAATATTTCTAAAGAGTTTTACAACAAATGGTACTAAAATATACTTGCATTCTTGTCTAGAGGTTTTACTTTTTCCTTGAAAAATGAAATAGGCTTGATACTAGATAAGTCATTCAATTATCTTATGATTAAAGATGTATTTATAATATTAATCTTTATATCGTATTTACAAACGAAAAAATTTTCCGACGGTGACCATTACCCATTATAACCACTTGGGAGTATGTGCTTCCGTTTTGATATCCTCTTTTCATATATGCAAGGGCAAATACATGCAATCAATCATACATACACAAACAAACACATAACCATACACACATTACATACACATAAAATAAAAAAAAATATTTAATCAACAAAATGATAACCAAAAAAAAATGTAATCAATACAAATAAAAAAAAAGATATAAATATAACAACTATTAAAGTAATTATAAACTATGAAACATGCAACAAGAGATCCGATTGTAAAAAAATTAAAAATAACACGATTATTTTGGAGCTTGAATTATAGCTCGGACAGTTATTCAAACAGTAATAATCATATTAATAATTTTACTTTATCCTTCATATCCATTCATAATAATTCAAACATTAAAATAAAAATTAAGTTTGGAACCCATAAACAAACACATTGTATTTAATGTTTCCCACCTATTTCAGACAAGCATGTTTAGAAGCCAACATAATATATATTGCGATTTCTACCATCTGTTAATATTTTAATGTTTTCTCAGGTTTTCCGTTACAACCTATTAAATGCAATTATAAGTGGGCTGTTAAAGTTGTAAAAGCGTACTAATATAGCAATATAGATACGCTTTGGGATTAATTGGTTTTCGTTAAACGTATTAATATCAGAAGCTTTGATTTAATCACTGATACACCATTAAGGAATTTGTAAATACTAAGCAAATTAAGCGGATAACACTTATTGAATATGCTATCATTGGTTATCAATAGCGCCCTCATATACCCACAGCTTTCCAATAACTAAACATGCGAGTAATTCCTAATTAATATGTGCCGCTTAGTTCTGTATATACTAGATCCATAATTTCTCTTTAAATTTGCCGATTAATTGCATTTTATTGGTACCCTCAAATCAACTCGAAACGAATCCAATTTTTGGCAACAGAATTATTTGAAAGAAAAAATTACAATAAAAGAGCTTCCAAATTTATTGTTTATTTATTTTCAGGAAACGAAAGTAAATTAAAGGTATAATATAATGATATTAGATATTACTAATATATTTTAAGTATTCGCATAAA
>BMAV01027721.1:96232-108311 GCA_019973955.1 Trichonephila inaurata madagascariensis
TCAACAGAGAAAAATTTTATTTTAGCTACTTTTTATTAAATAGTTATATTTAATATAAATATGTATATACATATGACAGAATCACAGCATTAAGTGGTAAATATCATTAAAGTATCATATTGTCATCCAAAACCATCATGTATATAAAATTTCAGTTCAACTGAATGCTTTAAAACGTGAGGAAAAAAGAAAAACATTTTCAAGTTTCGACACAGTCGCCAAAAGGTTCGCTAAGGTGTCAAAAATGATGTCAACGTGGCTGTAGTTGTAATTTTTTAAATAATTAGTTTTAATCAATTCATTTTCATTAAGTATGATTAAATTATTATATTGTCATCCAAATTAATCATGTATATTAAACTTCAGCTCAATTGAGCGCTATAAAATGTATTTTATTAACGATTGAAAACTCCACCAAGATAAATAAATAAACAAACAAACAAACAAACAAACAAATGGATAAATAAATATAGAGAGATTATGAGTTAAAAGGAATTGAACAAATCTGAAAGGAAAATTTAATATTTTAATAACATCTAATGAGCTTTCACACATTCTATACTTTTCTGTACGATGTTCATAAATTTTGGTGAATTTTCTTATACAAGGGTCAGTCTGAAACTTTTGAGATATTCCTACGTTTTCAAAGTTATAATTTTTAAATTATAGGAGTGTTCAAAGTAGTCTCCTCCAGCATCAATGCACTTTTGAAGGCGAATTTCCCACTGATTAAATGTCTCAAACCATTAATTTCTTGGAATTGATGAAAAAAAATACATTTATAGCCACATCAATCTCTTTCTCTGATTGAAAGCGACGTCCTCGTAAGTTCTTTTTTAGATTAAAAAATTACTAAACGTCACGCATAGCTAGATCTGGAGAATAAAGTGGATGCTTTATCTATTTAATATATATTTTTTTAAGAAACTCAACAGTTAATCCGGTTGTATCGGAAGATGCATTGCCATGGTGCAGCATTAGCCCCTAACATTAACTTCTTGTAGAATTTCTGGAAAACATTTAGTGGCATACCAGTATGCTTTCACTGTATTCTGTTTTTCCATCTTCATGGATTTGACCAATCCCGTACTTTTGAAGAAAACGGCATACAATAATTTTATCATTGGTCGTTATCTTTTCATCATTGTTGGCTTTGGATCAGCTTCAAAGACCTAAACTTTACTTTTTTGACTTGTTGGAACTTCAAAAAACGATATGTACTTTTCATCACCCGTTATAATTTTAGATATGATGCGGTGGCAACCATCACAGCAATTTAAGGGTTTCTTTACTGATTCTGACATGCTCTTCTCTTTTTGGTGCTCAGATTATGGGCAGCCCATAGACAAACTAATCTATTCTTAAGTAATTCTTCATGAATAATTATGTGTATGGCAGCGGATCTAATGTTAAAAAAAAGCTTCTTCTGTATCATTTGGTAGGTACAGCGATTATCCTCCATTAACATTTTTCATATGGTAGGCACATTACCCGGAATTACTGCCGACCATGGCATTCCTGTGTGCTTTCATCTGAAGAGAATTGCATTCACTGTAAATTTCTTTTAACCATCTGAATACAGTAGCACAACAAGAGATTCATCACCAAATGCTAATTGCAGTCGTTTAGAGCAAGCCTCTTGATTTAATCCAGCTTTAAAGTCATAGAAAATCATAGAACGATAATGTTCTCGTGTCAACTCAATTTTCTCTTCTGTCTAAAATTTATTCTAGGCTAAACATCTCTAAATTAGCCAGTAAAAAGTCGTCTGCTGTTGTAAAATACTTTATATGTTCAAATTACACCGTTAATTTTTTTTTGTAACTTCTCATCTGCGCGTATCTCAAAAATTTCAAAGTTACCTTCGTATATTTACTGAATGGACAATACATGTATAAATATATATTTATGAAAGTTTAGATATTGGCAAGAACAAAAAATTATAATTATATATCACTTTTATTTCTAATCAATTATCACTTTTTAAAAATGTTTTGCAATGTTTGTGCAGTAATGCATATTTTTTGAGAATGTGATGTACTTTCGATCGAACTATTATTTAATTCTAAAAGAAACATAGAAAAATAAAAAGCTACTTTCACATACTTTTTATTTATTTAATTAAAAAGGTTAGTTAATTTAAAATGATGAAAACTATGATTTTTTAGTACCTTCACTTAATTACATTGTTTTCTCCAAATACATGAGGACTGAATTTTGTTGTTATATTTTTAGTAGTTTTTGTATAGAATATGTGTGTGTGTGTGTGTGTGTGTAAAAATAACTACTGAAATTAAACTGTTTTCTTCAAGGCTTTTCTACTGTTTTTCTGTATACCAAGTTGTAATAATTTTATTTTGCACAACCATTCATCTTTGTATTTTTTTCTCATTTGAAAATATTTTTAAGACATGTTTTCTTAAATTAATATGGTATATATAGTAGAATAGTAATCATGGCAGTAGAGCATAGTACTGAATATTCGTGGCAAGTTTTGATTCCGTACAGTCAGAAGTTTAAGTCACGTTGCCATTAAAGATCCACCATGTAGAGAAAATGGTATACGTGATACACCTATCAATGCTCAAGTTCACGACGGAATGGAGGGTCAAATATGGACGTTGAGGGGCCAGCTCAGATGTTGTTCTCATCCCTTGGCTCAGACTTCCCAAGTCCACTACCAGAATGTGATGTTAATAAAGAAAATTGTGATTAAATGACAGTATTTTTTTTTCGTTAAGCTATTTTAGCAGCTTCATAAAGCTATTTTATCACAATCAGTTTATCAGTATAAATTAGAACTCATTTTTTTTAGAATCATTGTAACATCATCTACATAAAAGTAATACATTTCAAGAGAATAGACACTTTTTTACCTACGGTTTATCTTTGAAATGTATGTTTTTATGTTTTTCTAAAATTTCCAGACGATGTACGTCATTTTTCAGATGAAATCTGTTTAATTTGTTGCAGTCGCTGAAATATGAAGTAGTTTGATACTTTAAAATCCCACACTTATTTAGTTACGTAAGACGCTCACAAGACAAACATAAACAAACAACAAAATGAAAAGAAAAACACACGCTGTTTACAGGACGTTCGTAAGAGCATTCACTGTTCTCTCCGGAGATATCATTATTGTTTTGGTCACCGGAAGTGGATGAAAGCATATGCTTTCCATTAAAGGCTCATATGATTGGTTCGAAAGCGAGAGTGCTGCAAGACTGCACCATCCCGTTTTAAAACGCTAATGTTTATTTCCTTCTTTTCATTTTGGAAGATGAATTTACGATTATTTCCCCTTTGGCGGGCAAACTACAAAATCCATAATGAGTTAAAAACCCTCGAAAGAAAATTTAAGTAAATTATTACATATAAATAAATCATTCCTTTCTCAGTGTCTCGACAGCCCAGAGAAGGCCTTGGCCTTCTTAAGAGCCCTTTTCCAGGTCAGCCATCTTCTTACTACTGTTCTCCAATTCTTAGTTCTCAAAACCAGGATATCTTTTTCTAGGTCATCAATCCATCTAAGATTTGGCCTGCCCTGCTTTGTGTACCAATTGGTTGGGAATTGAAAACTTTTTTAATAGTTCGGTTTTCGTCCATTCTGACAACGTGATCTGCACATTTAATTCGTTGTATTTTGATGAAGTTAACGATGCCAGATTCTTTATATGATTGATAGAGCTCAGAATTTTTGATCTTCTTAGCCACGTTCCAATTTCCTGAATTCCTCCAAAAATAAATATTATTATATTCCTTTCGTAGATACTTATGATCGCATCTGTCAGAGACATGGACCAAATTATATATATATATACCCTTACATTTAAATTAATATCTTCAAAACATACTTGTGTATTTCTAAATTCATAAAAATATTTATGTATATGGTTTGATCTTTTTCTATAACCCCAATTTAATTTTATGAAACTAATGTAATTGAAATGGTGCATTACGTATAACACAGTTACATTCATATTACTGAGAAATAAGTAAGAAATTTAAATTGCATAAAGGGCATTTTTTTTCTAAAAGGACTTGAAATACCATCTTTAAATATCTATAATTTTAAAATTCTTTGAGTCATAAAGATTTCTGAAGCGTCTAGTTTAGATGGTATTTTACACAAATACAGCACATGTATTTACAAGATCTCTTAAAAATCATTTTTAATAGTCATAGATATAACAGGCATTGGCCCATGTAGATTCAAAAAAATTCCGAAATAGCTAGAATTTTTAAATANNGCTTTAAGGAACATTTTAACTATTTAAGATTTAATCAACTCGGAAAATATGTCATGTTCGCGATTTCTACTAATTATTAGAGATATATTCCTATACGAAAGTAGTGGACTTATTATAATTATTCATTTAATACACAAAAGGGCTTGTGCATTTCTTCGAATTCAGTAGGAAAAATTATAAGAGAAAATTGTGTCTCTCTCTTACCGTATAATGTTAAATCTAATTAATAACTTCGTCTTAAATTAGATGCTTCGAAACACAAATGGATATGGTAAGATATTCTAAGTATTTTTTCGAATTTCTCTCTAAATTAGTATTAATAATACTAGAACAAACCCGATTCATCTTAAAGGATGTCGATATATTTAGTAGTATCTAATTTCTGCTTTTGAACTTATTTATCGAGTATTTGGATTTGTTAACGCTTTTGGATTTGGTTATTCTTGCGATATTTTTGAGTAACATGTTTCTAGCACTATTGGAAATTAAATTTTCATATAAAATTTGCATAATTTGCTTAACATCTCACAATTTTCCTAAATCAATTTTGCTTATCAATTATTTAAGTAAACTTGTTTTCACTTTACTATACTTAATGTGATAGGGTGTTTGCAATAAAAATTAAGAAAATCAAAGCTGCACTTTTTTTTTCTTTTTCGAAAGCAGATACTTGGAAATCCGTGATTTTGAGTCATCAGCCAAATATCTAGAATGTATATTTTTAAAAATAAAAACAGACATATTAATATAATGTTTATTAAAATATATTTTTTCTGCAAAGCGTTTTGATTCAACATCTGAAACCACTATTTTAATATTTTGTTTTTAATTAATAATCATTATTATGAATCACGAATTAAAAATAAAACTTTTTAAAAACACATACTACACTCACCATCAAAGGCTTGCATACTTAATTTCAGAAGTATTTTAACGTTTTTTGTTTTGCTTCTAAATAAAGTAATATGTGTCTTACCTGCAAACAGTGCTGAGAAATATTTGTAGACAGTTATTCGGTTTAAGGTATCCGACTACGTTCGGAACCGGGATTCTAAAAAAGCACATAAATGGATAATTTTCATGATATTTACTATCACTTAGATTATAATACATGTATTAAATTGTTTTAAGGACATTTGGACAAAAAGAAATTATTTAAATACTATATTTGGCAAACAATTAACTTAGAATAACCTTTATTCAAAATGTTCTCCTTATGTGAAAAATGCTTCTATTCTAATATTATTTTGCCTGTATATAGTTCAGACCTCTGTACAGAGGCTCAACAATGATTTTTGAAAACTTCACATTATTTTTAGAGTAGCAACCCATTTAAAAAATTATCGGCGTTTTTTTCTTAAAATGTATCCCCTCTGTTGTCGTAAAACATGGATAAACCCACTTCTAAGTTATATATTTCAAAAATTCTAGTTGAGTCTCTATAGAGAGGTCTGAGCTATATACAGGCAAAATGTTATTATAATAGAAGCACTTTTCACATAAGGAGAATATTTTGAAAATGGGTCATTCTATGCTCATTTTTTGTTAAAATATTGTACTTCAATAATTTTTTGTTGTAATACTATTCTTAAAAAAATTTTATATACACTTTCTAATCTAAGTGACACTAAATATCATAAATATTATCAATGTATGCGCTTTTGCAAAATCACGGTTCCGAACGCAGTCGGATACCTTAACCATATAAAACTTCTAAACACCTCTTAGGTTCAGATTTATGAGAGTGATAAATTAATAAGAATTGTTCATTTTCTAATTAATTTATCACTATAGGTACTTCTTATGTAAAAATATTGCTTTTCACTCAAAAATGAATTATTAAATGCTTTTAGACTTCTATTCTGCATATTTTGCACGAAATAATTGCATTACCAACTACGTACGTATTTAAATGAATATACTTGCTGTATTCCATTTAAATATGTTGGGGTAAAAAAGTTTTCAATAATTTTTAAAACATCGAAATTTACAAAAGGTTTATTCATAACAATGGCCACCAAACTTATGAGGCTTTTGTTGAAGGCAATTTTTCTCCTTTTGTTTTCCCAATGGAACGGCTTGCCTTTGCAGAAGCTTGTATTACTTTTTANTGCGGCACCATAAAGGCGATACCAATTGCCGCAAGTAATTTTGACGCCCAGTTTTCTCCTCAGATTGAGGCACCTGAGTTCTGACGATGTGAAAATGTACTTAATAATTTTAAATTTGCAGGCCAAAAAGTGACGAAAGGGGTTTCTTACATGCCGCATAATCATACAACCTAGACTCTGTCGTTTTCTGCATCATGAAAACCCACCCACTTGGGCCGAGTTCAAACCCACAACCTTGGGTGCAGAAGGGCAGCGGCAAACCAACCGGCAAGAGGTTGGTTGTTGAAGAGGTACCATTAAAAAATTCTACTGTGAGCCACAAACCAAAAGATTAGCTAAATTTTTAAAAAAATTCTTATATTTATTTATTTCTTATAAGCGTACAGTTCTAATAAATATGAAATCAATTTTAAACAAACTGCATATAACAACAGGAATTTGAAATTGAACTATACATGAGATAGAAATTGAAATGTATTTAGTAACAAATAACAAATGTAACATCAGATATTTTATTTACTAACAGGAGTGTAAACGCATTCTACTAAATATATTTCCACTAGTTACTAGTTTGGCAATCACAGCAGTACAACAAAGATTTGGTTATTTTTTATATTTAAATAACATATTAAAATTTAAATTTAGTCGCTTTAATAATTTTACATAATTCTCAACTTTTGAAATGATCGAGGCGAGGCTTATTCTTACATTTAAGATAAGTGATAAAATTAGACTTTGATTAATTCTATATATAAAATCACATGATTCATAAAATCAGTAAAAGAACCGTCCTCATTTAATTGTGTATATATAAAAACATTTAATCACTTTATTTAATGTGTAACTAAATAAGAACAAGTAATTATTAGTAATTATTAGTAAATGATTGGTATTGCAAGTAATTACCTTCCTAATAACGGTTTCAAAAATATTTGCACACTTATAGTTCCAAGTATTTTCCGAGAGAGAATTGTTATAAACATATTATTCCAGGTTTTCCATGTAAAATATGAATATTAGTTTCCCTAAAACAGATTTTCATAATACGGTAGATTCTTATACCATATTAAATAACATAATGAACGGTAGAATGGATAACAAAGGCCGTTCCAAATTAGGTTTAGACCATTTGTTAACCTAACAGTGCGATAACGTTACCCTAATGTAAGATCCTTCTAACTTCGAACTAACACGCTTAATATATGTCATAACCTCAGACCCAGACACATCCTCTCTTATGTCCAATCTCGAAATGAACATTATTGTGAAAGCGAATGAGGTCAGAGTATTAGAGAGAGAATCAATGAATTAGCGATATAGTAGTGAACGTCAGATTCCTATAAATAGTGAGATATAAATATATATTTTATTTTTTGTAAATTATTAAAATTAAGTTTTACTATAAAAATGAAAATGATATTCTTCATTGAGTAAATATAAGAGTTATAGCTTCTATCTTATTTTGATTTATACGCAAATACATTATTGAAAATTACTTACATTCAAACTTAGTTTAAAACAATACAGAAGAAAAAGCAAAGCACAGTATATGATAAAGTAGAATAGTTACAGCAGTTAGATAAAAGCTCTTAGGCTTAATCTTTGGATTCCAGGCCAGTGGTTCTCAAATTTTCAATATTTGAAACCCGATTTTCAATCATAATTTCCATCGGGTCGACCTCACCTCCCATACAATAGCAATGTATTGAATACAATAAAAATGTATTTTTTGTACTTTGATGTAAAGCTAAAGTACGACTTTAATTATAAACCATACAAATTATCACGGTAAGTATTATATTTTGTATATGTCAAGCCCGTTAGAGGCAATAGTAATTATTAAACATGCTCTTAATTTAATATAGATAATTTAACTATCAAAAAAATTCTGCCATACTGATGTATTTATAAGTATATTGTATGTGTAAATGTGTATTTTATTTTTCATTATGTCAGAAAGTATTTTGCTTTGCTTGCTTTTAGTAAATTAATACTTATTTTAAATGTTTTACTTTCAACCCTTCCCCCCATAGTATGAGGAAAGCGGTTTTAGTCAATTGATTGTGATAAGGCAGACTTCTACTATTCAAAATTAACTGTCTTTTGCCGACAGATGATGCTGATTGCAACTATATTTGCTGATAGCTATACATTTTGGAAACGTCATCTATTTATTTCTAATCCAACGGAGTGTGACTTAGAAAGAGTTGACTTAATTAGCTTTTTTTAAGAATGTATGCGCTCTAAGACCGGCTTCAAGGGCAACTCGTTTTCTGTCACTACTCCTCTAGAGAGAAGGATGAATAGCATTTCTTGCACACTCAAACATAAAGTTGAATGATTAGGGAGTATTGTAGGAGAAAAGAGACTTCTGAAACTCATAGGTACAATAGTTGAGTCTGAAAAACCAATAACAAGCTTACTCCATTATCAATGCATCAATAATAATACATGAAGGTTGTAAGTTCCATAATATGCATTTAGTTGAATCAACTAGAGGGTAGGAAAATGTCTTTTTTGAGCGTTTGAGTGAATGCTACAGAAGGGACTGTCAGTTGACCAAGCGTAAAGGGACTCGGGCAATTTCTATTCCAAACTAGTTCCCGTCTGTCTGTTCATTCTGTTATGTGAAGAGCAAGCTGACTCGAATAAAGGGGGCCATAGAAAAGTAGAACCGAAATATGTAAACATTAAGTCAGAAGAGCGTTAATTTTTCCTCCGTAATGTTGTCATTAGCAGAGCACTGGAAAGAAAAAGCAGTTCAAACATTCTGAGTCCGATGATGGCGTGAGGAAAGAGCCTCCTGAATGAAACGGCGAAACGAGGAAGTTTTGTACAAAAAAATGCAGGTGCAAAGATAACTGATTGCGATTGCTGTGTAATGTCAGCTGTGGAGGTTTATTTTTGAAATTCTGGATAAAAAAAGTTGCGATGACACCATGTACTTTATAGTGGTTCTTGATTTCGGTCAGATATATTCTTGAGGCAGAGTTAGCATTGCTTATTGGCTTACACTTTGCTTTGCGTGCAATATTTTTGGGGATTAAGCCATTTTGCTACAGCTTTCCAAATTTCCAAATTTTAGATGATATTTAACACTTTTTATAGAGAGGTTAATGCAGATCGGTAGTACGGCTTAGAACACTTTTAACATTTCTTCCATCATTTTCATGAAAATAATCGCCGTAATGTTTCAAATATTCAGAAAGCATTTTCTCCAGGGAATCAACAAGCACGTTGTGATGGGCTCACGCGTTTTTTCATTAGAATGTCCTTTGGGGTTCTTTGGAACCAGAATAATGGCAATTCTTTTCCAAAAACCCCGAAAAGTAAAACATGAGGGAAAGATGCAAATAAGGTAGCTTTTAAATAAAAGAAGTTTGGAGTAAGTAAGGTGGCATTTGAGAATGTTATGATAGTCCGTGTTTCAAGTGTGAAGAGTATTTCGAGAAGTTGTGCAGCCAAGAGAAGTTACCCGTGTTAGAGAGCCTTTAGTCAAGGTGCATACCATTGCATGCCAGTGAATCGCAACTTCATCTAGCATTAGATCGATTGATGCTTCATCGGACATTAAGGTAGCAGTTACCATTTAAATATTTGGATCTGAGTTTACATTGAAATTGAGCTTAGGCGAGTTAGTTATTAATAGTGGTCCGGGTTACGTTATTTCGGTATTATATATTGTGTGTTTAGCCACCGTAGGTTCTTTCACATGTCATATTATTATCTAATATGTTATTGGTTTAAGATAAGATCTTAATAAAGTAATATTAAGATTATGGCAGTTTCTAGCTCTTCATTTATTCCTACACCTCTAGCTCACGCTGATAATTTGGAAGAAGGGCACCCAAGGGGGCAACCTTACAACGTTTATATTGTCTTGAGTATCGTAAAGAAGTTCCATGAGGTTAAGAATAGGTAATTAAAAGGGATTTTTTTTAAACATTTGTTAAATCTTCATTTGGAAGCCTAGGAAAAAATATTTCTTCCTCAAGTTTATTTTTACATAGGAAACTATTATTTTTCATTTGTCTTTGCAATTCTTTCAGTTTTTTTACTTTGGGGAGAAAAGGGTATTTATTATTGTGCCACTCTACCAAATTGTTTTTTTTTTCTGTCATTTTTATGTATGAGGAAGCGTGGAGGCTTAAGAAAAGTATATGAATTCCCTTAAATTTGCTGCTAATTGGAATAGTGTTTTACAAAATAAATGCAATATTTTTATGCTGAATAATATTGTAATTAACAGGACTTTCAGGTATGAAATTAGAATTTATTCTAGTGTACGAAACAAAAAGATATGAGGAAATCAAATTACCTTTCTATTTTTTTAACCACAAGAAATGATCATGTTTTTCTAAAAACTCTAAATTGTGTTTGAGGTAATTGTTGGGGTAGTGTGATAGTTTGATGTTAATGTGAATGTGGAATTGATATATTAGTCATTGACTACTTGTGTAGTGTAGTATTCTTTAATCGCTATTTAACAATTTGAGGGCCACTTAAGTGGGTTTCTTAGGTGTTTAAAATCAAGCCTGATAATTTGCTGGATATTTTTCGTCAAGAGTCAGTATTCAGATTTTTTTTTCGTTTTTCTTGGTGCTGTTCCTTGTTTAATGATTATTTTTACATTTAACAAATCTGAGGATGCAAGGACTGTATTTTGAAGAAATAGAAAAAGCATCTGAAGGCCTGGGGAATCACACTTTGTTTAAGTGGTTTACTAACTCTCCTCAAACATGTGTTTGTATTCAGAGATGTTAATATTTTTATTTGTGATGTTTCCTATAAATAAATTGGAGATAAAGGAAGAAGAGGAGAGACATTCATGGGGCATTCCTTTTATGACAAATGCTTTGCTATATTTTCTCGAATAGCATGTATGCGTATCTTTCAAGATTATTTTGCTCAATGTATATCTCCTTAATATTCATATATCCTTATATCAAAGCATTATAAAAATCCAAAATTATGAGTTTGGTCAAAAATATTAAGTATTACATTCAGGAATTTATGTTAAAAATGGAAACACCAAACTATTTTATTACATAAATACAATTATAATTATGATGTGGATTCATTCTTATTTACACTCTATAGCAAAAAAAAAAAAAAAACGAACCAAGAAGAAGTTGCTCGATTGTAATGAAATTTCGTGTGCAAAGACATTTGTACCGAACATGCAAATGATTAAAATTTGATGTACAATTAATAGCGGGAGCTACAGAGCATCGAAATGCGCCCACCTAAGATGTATATAAGAAACAATTCTCAATTTGATGGCCAAAGTTTCTGTTGCCTTGTGATTTATGATACATTTAAATGACTGAAAAAAATGCCTCACCACATAATTCCAACTCATCACGAGCAGCTGTCAGGGTTAAAAGAGGTCGGCCTAGGGCCACAGCAGATCGGAAGGACAGATTGATTGCCAGACCAGCTGTCACAGAGCTTGATTCATCGTTATCAATCATAAAACGTTCGACCCGCACATAAGTGACCCCCATGACCATTAACAGACAGCTAATAGAGCGAAATTTACGCTGGTACCAACCACTACACCACCTGCCACTGACATCTGCACACTGTCGAGCCAGATTACAGTGATGCTTAGCTCGATCAGGTTGGAATCATGCTGACTTGGGATGTAAAAGTATTTATCGGTGAATTCCGCTTCAAATTGTGTCCTGAGGATCATCGAAGGAGGGAGAAGTCTGG